>CAWUFW010018302.1:0-226811 GCA_963921515.1 Calotriton arnoldi | reverse complement strand
CAGGATGTCAGTCAGTGGTGTCCTGCTGTTTGTTGGTGCACAGTTGGCAGCAGGGCCTTGTGCTCCCCACAGCAGTAGCCAGTGTCAGCCATCTTGTGAGTCCTTCTCCACTCCCTGTGATGTGAGCATGGTTCAGGGTGGTGTTGATGGGACAGTTGTGGGGGTGAGCTATGTCTGTGACTACGACGCCCATCATGCTATTGCCTCCACCCCCCTTCCCAGCATGCCCATGCTTCCTTCCTTTTGACTCTGCTTCCCTGTGGGGTGGGCTGGCTGTGCTGACAGGATGGCTGGGAGTGTTGTCCTGGCAGTTGTTTGGCTAAGAGTCCCAAGAGTGTCCCTGTGCTTCACACAACATAACCCAGGGTGGTGGTGCTTTGTGGGATCTTGTGTTAGGATGGAGGGCATTGCATTCTACCAGGTGGGTACTGTGGAGTTTGTGTTGGGGGGGGTGTGAGGGGAGGTGCTGGTGACTATAGTCAGTGCTGCAAGTCCCCCTTCCCACCCAGCCAGCCAGATATCCCACCATGGAACGTGCTTGCATTGCAGGGAGTGTAAGTTGTCTCTCAGGATGTCAGTCAGTGGTGTCCTGCTGTTTGTTGGTGCACAGTTGGCAGCAGGGCCTTGTGCTCCCCACAGCAGTAGCCAGTGTCAGCCATCTTGTGAGTCCTTCTCCACTCCCTGTGATGTGAGCATGGTTCAGGGTGGTGTTGATGGGACAGTTGTGGGGGTGAGCTATGTCTGTGACTACGACTCCCATCATGCTATTGCCTCCACCCCCTTCCCAGCATGCCCATGCTTCCTTCCTTTTGACTCTGCTTCCCTGTGGGGTGGGCTGGCTGTGCTGACAGGATGGCTGGGAGTGTTGTCCTGGCAGTTGTTTGGCTAAGAGTCCCAAGAGTGTCCCTGTGCTTCACACAACATAACCCAGGGTGGTGGTGCTTTGTGGGATCTTGTGTTAGGATGGAGGGCATTGCATTCTACCAGGTGGGTACTGTGGAGTTTGTGTTGGGGGGGTGTGAGGGGAGGTGCTGGTGACTATAGTCAGTGCTGCAAGTCCCCCTTCCCACCCAGCCAGCCAGATAGCCCACCATGGAACGTGCTTGCATTGCAGGGAGTGTAAGTTGTCTCTCAGGATGTCAGTCAGTGGTGTCCTGCTGTTTGTTGGTGCACAGTTGCCAGCAGGGCCTTGTGCTCCCCACAGCAGTAGCCAGTGTCAGCCATCTTGTGAGTCCTTCTCCACTCCCTGTGATGTGAGCATGGTTCAGGGTGGTGTTGATGGGACAGTTGTGGGGGTGAGCTATGTCTGTGACTACGACTCCCATCATGCTATTGCCTCCACCCCCTTCCCAGCATGCCCATGCTTCCTTCCTTTTGACTCTGCTTCCCTGTGGGGTGGGCTGGCTGTGCTGACAGGATGGCTGGGAGTGTTGTCCTGGCAGTTGTTTGGCTAAGAGTCCCAAGAGTGTCCCTGTGCTTCACACAACATAACCCAGGGTGGTGGTGCTTTGTGGGATCTTGTGTTAGGATGGAGGGCATTGCATTCTACCAGGTGGGTACTGTGGAGTTTGTGTTGGGGGGTGTGAGGGGAGGTGCTGGTGACTATAGTCAGTGCTGCAAGTCCCCCTTCCCACCCAGCCAGCCAGATAGCCCACCATGGAACGTGCTTGCATTGCAGGGAGTGTAAGTTGTCTCTCAGGATGTCAGTCAGTGGTGTCCTGCTGTTTGTTGGTGCACAGTTGCCAGCAGGGCCTTGTGCTCCCCACAGCAGTAGCCAGTGTCAGCCATCTTGTGAGTCCTTCTCCACTCCCTGTGATGTGAGCATGGTTCAGGGTGGTGTTGATGGGACAGTTGTGGGGGGGCAATATGTGTGACTTCGACTCCCATGATGCTATTGGCTACACTGACTTGGCCAGCATACACAGAATTCCTTACTTTGAGTGGTCTTCACTGTGTGTTGGTGTTGTTGTGGTGGCTACATGTGTGGATGTGTGTGTTAGTTCTATTTGTGCCACTGCCTAGCTGTAGTTGTGGTTGTGTTTGTACATGTGTTGGCACAGTTGGATGTGACTTTTTTGATGGCATGTGTTGTGTTTATCTGACTGACATACACATTTTGGGATGATTCTGTTCTAGTTGCTGTGTAATTGCTATGTGTGCATGGTTTGACTCTCCCCTTGACAGTGATGTGTGTGTTTTGTGGCAGTTTATTGTGTACATTTGTTGTGTACTCACCAGGCTCTGGGATGTTCTCTAGTCCATATACGCTCACTGGCGGAAGGATGGCCCGCACCTTCTCCTCCCAGGGCCTGAGGTATATTGGCTTGGCAGGAGGGCCACTGCCGGTATGTTGGCTGTTGATGTAGTCTATCTTCAGCAGGTCCCGTACCCTCCTGCGCACGTCATACCACCTGTTCTGGATGTCCGTCTTTGTGCGCCGACATGATGATTGGGCGTTCACCCTGTTGATGATCCTCTCCCACATCTTGGTTTTCTGCGACATGGGGGTCTGTTGGACCAGAGTGCCAAACAGCTGTGGCTCCACCCTGAGGATCTCGTCTACCAGGACTTCCAATTCACAATCTAGGAACTTGGGATTCTTCTTGGGGGGCATGGTGATGGGTGGTGATGGTGAGTGATGTGTGTGTTGGTGTGCAGGTGAGGGTGTGTGAGTGTGTGTTTTGCTGGGTGTATGTGAGGTAGGTATTTGTTGGTGTGCTGATGGTGTGTGGCTTGTGTGAGGGATGAGCTGTGGGTGTGTGGTTGCTTTCTCTTGGGTGCTGGCAGTGAAATGGCATTTGCAAAGGCTCATGGTAGTGATTTGTGTCCTTTATATAGGTGGAGTTGTGGGTGTGTCTTTGTTCTCTGTCCCCACCCCCCAGTATTTATTGGCTTGGTAATTGCTTGTTTGGCCTTTTTTGGTTGATTTGTCCTTTGTGCTGTTTGTGTATGTTGGAAACGTTCTTGTGACCGAGTCGGACCCTGAATTGGTCTCGTACGGTGTTTTCCGTTTCGTTCACGCTGTGTTTGTGCAGTTTTGTATGCTGCGTACGCGTCGGTCGCGGTGTATTGTGTTGCTTCGGCTCGGTTTTGTATGCGTGTCGGTCGTACGGCTTGTCCTCCGTCCGACTCGGTCGTGTTTTCGCGCCTTGCATCGTACTTTGCGGGTTGGAGTTGGCGGGTACGATTCGGTCGGATTTGTTCCGGGTGCGTGTCGGTCGGTTGGATTCGCGTGTTTTTCCGGCCGGATTGCTATTTTCCGAGCGGCTCGGTCGGTCGGCTTGGTTTCCTGACGTGTCGGTCGGATTTATCGCGGCTTGCATCGTACTTGGCGTGTCGGGCGCCACTGGTACGTGTCGGTCGGTATTTTTTCCGGATCCGAGTCGGTCGGTGCTTTTTCCGGCCCGAATCGGAATCGACCCCTCAGTTTCCTTGAAAAATTGGACAGGGACGTAATTGATTTAACGAATTGCAGTCTTCTAGAATTTATAGCACTTCAATTCCCCTCACAATCAAATACGAGAAGGAGGGTGTTTGAGGTATGATAGCTTCCACAATTTGAATATTTCAGCATTTTGTTGTTCTTCGACATGCTTTCATAACAAAAGTTTTACTAGTGTTAATTTGTAACCCCAGATTCTGCATATAATGTACAAATTTGATAAGGAGACACAGCAGGGCCAACGGGGTGCGAGTCAAGAGGAATCACTGACAAAATATCGACGGCCACAATATCGAGGTACAAAAATATCGGGACATAAATATCGATGTCAAGAATATCGACATCCTATCTACAACATGCAGTACAAAAATATAGAAAAAAAAACTATTGTTAAAAATATCGAAGTACAAAATATTGTTTTTTTAATATATAAAATATAATGTAAAATAAATTAAATAATACATATAACTGAATTTTTTTTTAATGATTATTAGAAAATGTTAACAATTATAAATAATACAATTAATGTAAAAATAAATTAATCATATATATGTATAAAATATAATATATATACTTAATATTTATAAATAATTATTTTAAAAACATTTTAAAATGTATAAATACATATATATACACATACACCAATAATATAAATAAAAATACAAAAATATATATAACAAATTAAAACATTACAATATTTGTAATCTTTTTATAATAAATTATACGCTACATTAACTAAAACAGTAGACAAAATATTGTATAGCGGAAGGGATAAAATTACTATTCCCAGTCTACTGAGTGCAACAGTAGGGAAAGTATTGGATAGTGAAGGGGTAAAAATTACTATTCCCTCTCCAATAAGTGCAACAGTAGGGAAAGTGTTGGATAGCGTAGGGGTAAAAATTACTATTCACACTCCAGTGAGTGCAACAGTAGGGAAAGTGTTGGATAGCGTAGGGGTAAAAATTACTATTCCCACTCTACTGAGTGCAACAGTAGGGAAAGTATTGGATAGTGAAGGGGTAAAAATTACTATTCCCTCTCCAATAAGTGCAACAGTAGGGAAAGTGTTGGATAGCGTAGGGGTAAAAATTACTATTCACACTCCAGTGAGTGCAACAGTAGGGAAAGTGTTGGATAGCGTAGGGGTAAAAATTACTATTCCCACTCCAGAGAGCGCAACAGTAGGGAAAGTGTTGGATAGCGTAGGGGTAAAAATTACTATTCCCACTCCAGAGAGTGCAACAGTAGGGAAAGTGTTGGATAGCGTAGGGGTAAAAATTACTGTTCCCACTCCAGAGAGTGCAACAGTAGGGAAAGTGTTGGATAGCATAGGGGTAAAAATTACTATTCCCACTTCCGTGAGTGCCACAGTAGAGAAAGTGTTGGATAGCGTAGGGTAAAATTTACTATTCCCACTCCAGAGAGTGCAACAGTAGGGAAAGTGTTGGATAGCGTAGGGATAAAAATTACTATTCACACTCCAGAGAATGCAACAGTAGGGAAAGTGTTGGATAGCGAAGGGGTAAAAATGAATAATATATATAAAAAAAAAAATTACCAATACCAATTAATAAAAATTAATAATTAGTTTATTATAATTAAATTACTACCCACCCTATTCCCCTATAAACCCACAACCCGCTCCTAAAATTAATTAACACAATTAATATAATTATCAATTAATCAATTAATAAAAATTAATTACCAATTAATATTTAATTTCCCAAAAATTATTTATCAAAACCGATAAATAAAAATTATTAATTACTTTATTATAATTAAATTACTTCCCACCCTATTCCCCTATAAACCCACAAATCGCTCATAAAATTAAATAACACAATTAATATAATTCTCAAATAATCAATTAATAAAAATTAATTACAAATTGATATTTAATTTTCCAAAAATTATTTATCAAAACCAATAGATAAAAATGATTAATTACTTTATTATAATTAAGGGACCTATTAGGATGGCGGTCGGAAAACCTCCCGACCGCCATGGTAGCGGAAAAGACCGCCCGCATGGACCTCGACATCACCGCTGGTCGAATTACGATGACCTGCGGTCAAAATCCGACCGCGGGGGTCTGATCGTGGGCCTTAACATTGCGGCGGTTGCTGCTGCCCGCAGCACCGCCGCGATGCCGAAAGGAGCATGTCCTGCATTTCCCTGCACTGCGTGGCAGGCACTGCACAGTGACTGTCACCTGGTACAGGGAAATGTAGGGCGGGGCCATGGGTACCCCCCCAGTGCACCCACACACCCCGAACACATTGGGGGCCCGCAACAGGCCCCGGGAAGACAATCTCCACATGCTTTTCCATGGTGGTTTGACCGCTGAGGAAAGGCTGGCTACCGCCAGCATTTTAATCCTGCCGGCGGAGCCTGTTCTGCATCGCCACCATTATCCCGGTCCTGCTCCGTCCGCCAGGTAGGAGTGCGGATGGCAACCGGCGGAAAAGCGGTGGTCGGAATTTCCCACTGCCGCGGTCACCACCGCCATCCTAATTTGACCGGCGGTTTTCTTGGTTGCAATCGTGGGCGGATGTCCACCGCCGGTCCGGCAGGCACCACCGCCGGCCCGGCGGTGGACATCCGCCCGCCATTCTAATAGGCCCCTAAATTACTTCCCACCCTATTCCCCTATACACCCACAACCCACTACTAAAATAAACACAATTAATATAATTCTCAATTAATAAATTAATAAAAAATAATTACCAATTAATAATTAATTAACAATAAATTATTTGTCAATACCAATACATAAAAATTAATAATTACTTTATTATAATTAAATTACTTCCCACCCTATTCCCCTATAAACCCACAACCCGCTCCTAAAATAAATTAACACAATATAATTATCAATTAATCAATTAATAAAAATGTATTACCAATTAATAAATAATTAATAATAAATTATTTGTCAATACCAATAAATAAAAATTTATAATTACTTTATTATAAGGAAATTACTTCCCACCCTATTCCCCTATAAACCCACAACCCGCTACGAAACTTAAACGCAAAATGTAATTAATAATTTCAAAAGATTATTATTAAATTTACTATAATTAAATTACTTCCCACCCTATTCCCCTATAAACCCACAACCCGCTACGGAACTAAAACGCAAAAGTTTCTATAAAAAAATTAATAACTTCTAAAAATGTTATACATATATTTAAAAAAAAAATACAATACTTAGCAAAAAATATAGAACACATACATATAAAATAAATACTAAAATACATAACACTAATATAAACATCGATATTATTAACAACCATATTTTTGCAAGCGATATTACTGACTTCGATATTAACAAAAACGATATTTCTTACCTTTAGGTCGATATTCTAGTCACCGATATTCTTGATGTCGATATTCTGTCCCTTCTAAATTTGAAACTCGATATTTCTGTAGGTCGAAAATAAAAACTCGATATTATGTCTATGCACCAACCAAGAGCACCACGTCATCTGCATAAAGCAGAACCGGTATGGGCCGGTGCCCAACTTGTGGGAGGTCAAAGCATTTATTGGCAAGAGTGCTACCCAAACTGTTAATGTACAAATTAAACAGAAAAGGAGTGAGTACGATTGATGAGTAAGTGCCTTCTGTGAATACCAAAATGAGTAAGTGCCTTCTGTGAATACCAAAATGGGTAAGTACTACTGTGAATACCAAAATGGTAGTAAGTTTAGGATTTTGTCTTAAGTTAGTTCTGTGAATCGGGCCCTTAGTTTTTAAAACTCTTCTGATGGGAGCTTAGCCATGCTTTGATTTCATTGGTAATTAAGTTAAATGCATCTATGACAGTATTAGCCGCTGTTGCCTCCTCTAAGCAGGTATCAAAAGCTCTTCTCTGAATGGATTAATTGTTCTAAAAATTTGGTCGATCAACCATAGACCAACGCAGAGTGAAGCCATTTAAGCGAGATAATTCAATTCTTTCAACAGATGAGGTACGATGTCAGTCCCCTTGGTTGTTAACAAAATTAATGTCCAGCTCTAAGCTCTGAAGGAAATGATGCTCATTGCAAGGTCATGTAGAGTGAATTTGTTAACTAAAGCAGAATAGCAGTTAGGGAACAGCAGCTAGTCAATAACGCTATTACCCACACTACCATTAAATGTACAAGTTACGTCAACTGGGCTACGTCCAAACATTACTAAAGCCCAGGTCATACTTAAAAGATAACTCATTGAGTTTCTCTCCGTATTCTGTATGTATAAAATGGGAGATGTCTTCATTAGTGGGAGTAACCATGCCACAGATTTTGTTAGATGGTAACTGGCATAGTTGAATGTTAAAATCTCCCCCCCATAAAATAATTTTATCTCTAGCCTCATTGACAATTAGTAATTCTAGGTCGGAGTCCAGTTGACATAAGACTTTCAATATTTCTAAGCCGCGGGCGTTATTATAGAAATTACTAATACCAGCGACAACGATCCTGAGAGTTTTATAGAGACAATTTGATAAAATAAATTGGTAGACTTAGCAGCTATACTGGAAGAAACCAGTTTATTAGAGACATAAATGCAGAGGCCAGCTTTAGGCCTACCAAATCTCGAGGGGATGGCTGGGGAATGAAATGTTTTAAAGCCATTGAGATGGATTGGCACAACAGCCCAAGTTTCTTGTAAGCAGATAATGTTAAAACCAGACGTGAAATCTAACCATTCTGACAGGTTATGCTTACTACGAAGCCCCGCTACATTCCAACATAAAACAGTAGTGGCACATGCACTTTGGGTTGTGGGGACTAAATTTGCCTAACTACTCGGAGAACCCAACTTGGCACTTCTTAGTAGATTCAATGAACGTTCTTCACTCAGTGAGTTGATAGTATAAGTGGGAGTTATGGGAGGTGTTAAATAAGAATTTTCTCTGTTCTGGGTAGCTAGCCACAGTCAGTCCACACCAGTAAGGGAGGAGAGACAGTCAAACCTGTTAGTGATCGAAATGGGCAGCATAGGGAGGCAGAAATAATTCAGATTAGATGTTAACGGTTGAGGTAAAGATTGTAATTGAAGAAATGGTTGTGTCAACGAAGGAAATTGTATAGAGTATTGTGAAGAGTGTTGATAGAAAAACCCAAGGAGTAGAACAGAAAGTTGGTCGGGATTCAGGAACGCTGTGCTTGCTCTACCTAGTATTATTTTAACCAATTCTGGAGTTTTAAAAGAGAGCACCATGCAGTCCCCCTGAAAAAGTTTGGGACCTCTGCCGACCCACTTAACCCATCTAGCCATCTTGATATCCGCAAAAAGGGCTTCCCCCATACCCACTCTTGCATTTAACCAATTAAGAGATTTGTTTCTTAGAGAATCCCAGGGTTCTTGGAAATCGGGAGAAGAGTCGGCACATTGGCCAGAATAACCACATAAGGAGTTGCAGCTGGGGAAAGGTCTAATTGGTCTGATTTGGACAAAGAGTGGTTAGAGGCGTTTCCCCAAGAATGTTTGTTAATAAGGGGGGAGAAGAAGTCCTCAGTTTAGGAGGATTTCTTACTACTAAGGCGGATGCTTGTTGGATCAGGGACGCTGTATTTGCCAAAAGACAGTTAGATGGATCAATGTTCCCTAGAGTAGTCGGCTGTGGTGGAAAATTAACATAATGTCTAGAATTTAAACCGCTACTATTGGTGTTACCATACGGCACTCCCATAGCGTCCCCTTGTGATGATTGGCTACTGGGGCGTGACTTAATCGTCCCCAGTAAGTCTACACAGGTTAATATAGTATGTTCAATTGCTTTAAGTCTGTCAGTAAAGCACTAAAAGAAGCCTTAAAGAAGTCTATCAGAAACTGACCTGAAGCCTCCAATGAGGTATGGTCCGGGGGGGCTGTTGCCAGTTTTTTATTGCCACCTCTAGGTGGCTTAGTAATGGCTGCATGTTTCTGGGTGAGTGCCTTCTTTTTAGCCCATACAGTTCCACCCTGCATGGCCTCAGTATGATTATTAGTACTGCTGTTAGGCATTTTTGGGCGTTTAGTTGACGGGTGAAGGTTTGAGGAGCACAGTGAGGTGGAATTTGGTAGACACTCGTCTTTATCAGATACACCATTAAAATGGGCATTGGGTAAATACGCTAAGCTTGGGTTTATCCGATCAGAGTCCCCCCCGGTGCAGGTTGTTAGTGTTTCTTCCACACTGAGGATCTGTTTTTCTATGTCCCCCATTACCCCTGTGATGTATTTCATAATAGAGGAACGAAATTTTGAAGGGGACTTGGCTAAGGTAGTGCTAGGATGTTTCCTTTTCCCCATGCTCTAAATGTGAGCACTAGCTGGTTATCTAAATGACAGAAGCAACAAAGGCCTTCTTTGGGGATGATCAAATCAAAAAGCCCAAAAAGCAGAGGGAGACCCAAAAAGAAAGAAATCAGATAAACAGAAGAAATCTAAGTTACTTAGATGCCGGTGACATGCAATACTAGTTGGCAGGAAGAGAAAAACCACCACTTCTCCGGGAGCCTAGGTCAAGGGGGCTTTTGAAAAACAAAGACAGTTTAGCGGGAAGGGTGCGGCCTGCCGTCACCACAAACTAACAATGTCTGCCACACCATAAGGGAACAGAATAAAAAGTTTGTTTAAAAACGACCAGCCAAGAGGGGGGCCCAGCCCTGCCTCTTCCTGTCGATAACGGGCGCGGACGAACCCGCCCTTGGCCCTAGCTTTGCCTGGGCTCGGCCCGCACGCATCCCGTGCAGCGGGACTCACCAGCCCTTAAATAGTGCAAATCCGAAACAGGTGTAAGTCACGCAGGGGGTTATAGGCGTTGTAGTGCCCCAGCGGCTGCATCACTCAGCGGCACACCCCCCGCAGGTACCAGCACCCAAAGAGCAGGTGGAGCAGGTGGAGCGTGAAGAAAACACACCAGCAGCACTTCCTTAGTGACATTTGCAGATCCAAGTCCAGGTAGAAATTCCCCGCACAGTGGGACTCACCAGCCCTTAAATAGCGTAAATCCGAAACAGGTGTAAGTCACGCAGGGGGTTATGGGCGTTGTAGTGCCCCAGCGGCTGTGTCACACAGAGGCACACCCCTGCAGGAACTGTCACCCAAAGAGCAGGTGGAGCGCAAGAAAACACACGGGCAGCAGTTCCTTAGTGACGTTTGCAGGTCCAAGTCCAGGTAAGGCAGTGGTCTTCAATCAGTGGGGCGCGACCCCCAGGGGGGGTCGTGGAGTCCTGGGAAGGGGGTCGCAGATTTCCCAGTTTCACTTGTCCCTGCAAAAAGACAGCTGTCCTGCGGTGGCTAATTTAGATCGTTATCAGCTGCTTGCCTGAATGAAAGGCACATGTGCCTTATCAGTTAATCTGCAAGTGTAAAGGATGCTTGGGAGCAGTTCTGGCTCTTTGTGATGACAAAGATTTGGGTTTTTGAGTGGAAGTGCAAAGAGTTAACAACTGGACTACGAAGTTCTTGCTTTTAATTTTAACTGCATTTACACAGCCCTTAGTGCCCCTAAAGAGGTGTTGAAGGTACAGTTCTGTAAAAAAAACAAATTGCACTACATATGCTCTGGTATTAATAAAATCTACATTTTGAAAGCACCATTTTATCGTGAAACTATTTGCACGTTTTGCAGCATTCTATTTTACCCTGTGTGTAATGCAAGTATGAAAAATTGACTTACACATTCACAGTGCTTTCTATCACAGGCAGTGACTTCGTAGCACTAAAAATACACATCAGTATTCTCCACTGCACCAATCAAGATTTAATTATGTGGTTCTCTAATTACACACAGACCTCTGCAGTGCATTAACTAATAGAGGTTTCATAATGTACTACAGTGCATTTCCCACTGAACAATAACTTTTTTTATTTATTTTTCATTTACGTAGCCCATTATTTTATATGTCGATACCTGATAGTGAAAGACCTAAAAAACGTACAGAATATTTTGGGCTTATTTATGAGAGGCTTGCATCGCCAGAGCATCACTTATTGATGCTCCAGGGCGCTAGCATCTCAACCATACCTATGAGGCAGTGCAAAGTCATCCTGCGTGGCTTTGCATGGCCTCATAGATATGGAGTAAGACATAGCAGCGCAAGTCACTGCATTGCCTTACTCTGTGTCAAGGAGGTGTTCCATGGGCTTTGCGTGGGGTTCCCACGCAAAGCCCATGGATTTTGATGCTGCCCCATATTTACAGAATCACGTAAACCTGGGGCAGCTCCAAAAACGGATGCCTCCCCAGTAGAGGCGTAACGGGGAGAAATGTTTTCATTTCTCCTCGTTTTTCCCCTTTCCATGTGTGCTGCATTCTGCAGCTCACATAGAAAGAGGAAAACGCCGCTCAGGGTTGTTTTGGTGAAGGAAGGTGCCCCTTCCCATACAAAAACAATCCTGCCTATGTTGGTGCTAGGCAGCAATTTGTGCGGCAACGCAAGGGAAAAGGACTGGAATGCACCGTATTTCATAAATACGGTGCATTCCTGCCCTTTCACATTGGCATAGGGCAGCGCCGCAAGAAGACTTGCGGCGCTGCCCTACGTCACTTCCTCATAAATTAGGCCCTTTGTTTTTAGCTACACCTTTGGCTATACCTCTACGCTCAATGACCTTTGGTTTGCTAAACATTGCTTAATATAATTTCCCCACCGTAAAAATTATTTGCTGTGGTAATTGGGGGCTGTTAGAAATGGGGGTCTCTAGTTGGCAATGATTTGCACTCTTGTCCAAGTAGGGACCCGTCCCTCTAGTCAGGTTAAGAGGGATACACTACTGAAATAACCCCTGCTCACCCCCTTGGTAGCTTGGCACGTGCAGTCAGGTTTATTTCAGAGGCAGTGTGTAAAGGATTTGCACATAACCAACAGTAATACAGTGAAAACACTACAAAAGGGCACCACACCAGTTTAGAAAAATATCCAGTACTCTATATATTCAAAACAAGACCGAAACAATAAAAATCCAACATACAGTACTTAAAAATATACACTTTGCAAAAATAACCTTAAAAATGCAGTTCCTTGAAGTCGGTAGTCGTTATGGTGCTGACAGATCACGGTGCAGGTAACATTGCCGGTTGCGGGGAGCTGGCGCCGGTCGGTCTGGACTACGGTGTGGGACGGGGCGGTGTGTCGCAAGACTTACGAGCGGTGCCCCCAAGCCACGGTGCGGTCACGGGTGTCGAAGTCAGCGAAAGTGTCGGTGAGACCAGGGCGGCGAAGTGAAGCAAGGCGGTGCGGAGTGCGGTACCCACAGGTCACGGTGCAAGCAGCAGCTCGGCAGCAGCGGTCGTTGACAGTGAGACCAGTGTTGTGGTGCGAGATGCAGCGGTGCCCTCTGCAGTGCCTTCAGGACATGGAGCCAGTGACGGAGTCAGTTGCTTTCCCCTCTCTGTGGAAACTGAAACCCCGGTTCCAGAGGCAGTACCCAGAGCTCAGTGAAGTCTTTGCAGTCCCTGAGACTTCAGGACAGGAGGCAAGCTCTACTTCAAGCCCTGGAGATACTCAGCAAAAAGTAAAGAAAGTTCAGTCCAGTCCTTTCACTGCCCAAGGCAGAAGCAGCAACTGCAGGCCAACCCAACAAAGCAACAACACAGTTAAGGGGCAGTACTCCTCTTGGCAGTTCTTCCAACTCTTCTTCTTGGCAGGTGCCTTGATTCCAGCGAGTTGTAAAGTTCTGGGCCCCAATATTTATACTCAGTTTCTCTTTGTGCTTTTGGGTAGAGAGTGTCTGTGCCCAGCCCAAACCAGTTCCATTCTATCTGGCCCTGCTTCCTGGCAGGAGATGGAGACAGCATTGTCCAACGCAGACCAGGCCCATTCAGGTGCAAGGAAATCTCCTCCCACTACTATAAATACAGCCCAGGTCTATTCAGCCCAGCCCTGACTCATCCAGGAAAGGCAGGACACACCTTGACACCCCCCTCCACTGGCTGTCTGATGAGAATGCACATCCCCAGCCCCTGTCATTCCAAAGCAAGGCAGTCATACCACAAACCCAGCAGAGGCACACAGGATGGCTAAGCAAGAAAATACCTACTTTCTAAAAGTGGTATTTTCGAACGCAGAACATAAAAGTCATCTTTACTGAAAGTTGCATTTTTATATTCTGAGTTCAAGCATACTAAACCCCATTTCTCTATCTTGTCCCAATGGGAAGATATGCTTATAAGATGTTATAAGTAAACTCTCATTCTTTCCTATGGGAGAGACAGCCTTTCCATAGTGAAAAATAAAACACACTGTAATTCACTACCAGAACATGTCACACACACCACTACATGTCCTACCTTTAATATACACGGCACCTTGCCCACAGGGGTACCTTGGGCCTACCTTAGGGGTGACTTACATGTAAGAAAAGTGAAGATTGGGGCCTGGCAAGTGGGTGCACTTGCCAGGTGGACATGGCAGTTACAAACTGCGCGCAGACACTGCAGTGGCAGGTCTGATAACCCTTTTCAGGGCTGCTTGAGTGAGTGGCACAATCAGTACTGCAAGCCCACCAGCAGCATTTGATTTACAGGCCCTGGCACCCTCAGTGCACTTTACTAGGGACTTACTAGTAAGTCAAACATGCCAATCATGGAAACACCAATCCATAATACAATTTACAATAGAAGCACTTGCACTATAACACTGAACAGCAGTGAGAAAGTGCGCAAAGACACTAAACCAGCAAAAACGGAGTCAAAACTAGGAGGTCAGAAAGGAAAAAAACAGGGGAAACTTGCCAAAAGATGCCAGTCCTAACAGGGGCATTTATGGTTGTCGATAGTTGTTGATGATGAGGAGTACCAGTTTCTAGAAAATGTTGTCAGAAGGGGGTCCTTACGCCTAAAAAGGTTTGACAAGGGGTCTTGGCATCAAAAAGTTTGAAGACCTCTGCGGTAAGGTGAGGTAAGTGTAACTCTATTGTGGCTGTTCAATATGTTATTAGAATTGATAATTTTGGGTTATAAAATCAATAAAATGTTTTATAAAAGAAAAAAATAAATTTTCAATGGAAATGTGGTTGTAACTATAACTACAGTTCGATGACTGCCACTAATATATATTACCTACTGCCGGTCGCCAGTAGGTAGTCATAGTTAGGACCTAGTTTCCATAGGAATGGTTTTTTTTTGACTTGCCTATAACTTTGGCACAGTTTCCCATGCACAGTCACACTCACAGACCCATGCACCAAATGACAGAACCAAACAGACACTCATGCTGCCAGTCATAGTCCCACTGAGACTCATGCACACACTCACTCACAGATCCACTCAGACACTCATACACCCACTCACTCACCCATTCAGACACCCACTTAGAGACTCACAGATCCAGTCAGTCATATACTTACTTGCAAATGCACAAAGGCACTCATGCACTGTAGGAGAGTAGGATCTGCTTCACAGGGGTACCCCCACTTTTTGCTGATACTTCACTGGTTTTCGACATTAGTCTGGCTGGGGCCCTGCTATTCAGAACCCCAGCCTAGCTGTTTCCTCTTTAAAAGGGTCTCCATGTGCCTTAGGCACATCACTGATTGGGATCTGGAGTGCCCTTGTAAGTCCCTAGTATATGGTATACTATGTACCAAGGGCATAGGTACCTCAGAGGCCTGCCAGGGGCTGCAGCATGTATTATGCCACCCCTGGTAGGCCATCCAAACTGACACCACAGGTCTGCTACTGCAGCCTGGGTAAGGTGGTGCATGCACCCCTTGCTGTGGTATAGGTTACCTATACCACTAAAAGCATACACACATATAAACCTATAAGTCACTCCTAAGGCAGGCCTTATCAATCCTAAAGGCAGAGTGCATGGTTCTTATGTGAGAGGGTGCCCCTGCATGAGCAGGGCCCCTCTGCAGCGTTCGGAGACCATCTCTGATGCTGTTTGTAGTGCAGCCTGACCATATACTCTTAAACGCATTATATCCTCGCGGTAAAATGCTAACTATGGAATGGCTGCACCTAAACATGTCGTGTTTGGTGTCAAACATCTTGGAATACTACCCCCCGCCAATCCTGGCGGCGGGGGTAGCATTCCACCCTTCTAGAGGGAAAGGCATGTTAACTCTGACGAGTCCGGTAACTTCTTTCCAGAGCCCTGGCATCACAAAATGGATGCTGCTGCCACAGACACGAGTCTGGCCTCCTGCTGCTGGACGAAACTCCGGCAGGGGAGGCCTGGACAATAGGTTTCCTGTCCCAGGGAGGTGTGACCACCTCCCCAGACAGGACAATGTGTATTGGGGCTGGGCGGGAGCACTTTCGGGTGCTTTGAAGTCCTGCACTGGGGGCACATTTGGTGTCCCTGTGCATACCCCAGTTCAAACCGGATCAGGGGCTTGCAGCCCCTGCTTTGGCGCGAACTGGACAAAGGGAAAGGGGTGTAGCCACCCCTCTGCCCTGACCCACCCATAGGTGGGGCCACAGAGTAGTCCATCCCCTATTTTTGGAATAAAGGTAGGAACCCAGTCCTTAGGACTTTAGATTATACCTGGACGAAACTCTGAAACAGAATCCTGGACCTTCGACGCTCTACTCACGATTAGAGGACTGAAGAATCTCCCTTGGGGTCAAGGAGTGACTCCCCTGCTTGGCAGGCACCAAAGAAGCATCTGTCCGGTTCGCATTACTGAAGCTCCCGTCGGACGCCGAAGTCATCGCATCACCAGAGGTGGATTCTCAGACTTCCCCGAGGCTACCCTGAGTCCCCAGCAAAGCTGAGGCCCGTGGCTATCGTGGGTGACTTGAGACCGTGACCCCTGGACACCGAGCACACTTGAAAGTGCACCATCTTCTGGGTCTCCCAAGAAGTCGTGCTTTGGGCTCCGAGTATCCCTAGCCTCCAGCACCACCTGCACCGAAGATCACTGGCCCCCACTCCACGAGTGTCCTGTAAGCCAGCTCCACGTGCGGCGTCACGAGGCTCCTTCGCGGTCGCTAGCCCGTTGGCTAGTAGCCCTTACCGAAGGCCAATCTTTTCTTTACTTGGCAGTCTGGTTGCTCCAGGCCTGCCCTCACTTACCCTTGCTGGGTGAGTTCCCCAGACCTTGCTGGTCTGCATCATCGACGATCTACATCTTCCTTGAGACTTGCCGTTGCCAAGGCCTGTTGGGTCCAATCTGGTCGCCGACACCTCTGCACTCGACAGACATCAAGCAACAGCCCGAATCCTGCTCCTGGTCGCCGACAACGCCTCCCGGACCTCGTGGCTGAAGAGTCAAGATGACCGTCAACGAACTTGAAGCACTCGACATCGGTGGGCATCCGTCCATCGCCATCCTGGTCACTGGCTAGTGACCCAGACTCTGTCCCCTCTGCTTTCAGGTTCTTCAGAACTCCGATCCACTCTTGGATCCACCCGGACACTTTTCTCCTGGTCGCCAGCAGCACTTTGCAGCAGATCGCCATAAGAAACGACGACGAAACCCGACCCCGAAAGGCACCTATGCACCCGGCTTCCCTGGGTGAGGTAACACGAGTACTCCGGTGCTCCCATGGGTAGAGACTCTTCAAAGTCCTAGATCTCAAAGGGTTTTGTCCTAGTCCTCTTTTAAGTGTCCCTTTCCTCTATTTTCCCGATCCCGACTTTCTCCATAGAAGTTAACGGCGTATCGCGGTTGTGTATTTACACTGCACGCGTCTCCCGTGGGTCCCCTGTGTCACTACCTTGGGTGGTTCCTTGTGGTCCAAGCACTTCTAGAGGCTCTAGGCCTAGTGTCTAGTTCAGTCGTGGTTCGCATACCACTTTATTGGTATATGGTTTGGTACGCCCCTAGGGCCCAAACGTGTATTTGTGCTATTACTGTGATTTAAGATCTTATAACCTATGTACTTGAACTCTAGCCTCATAAAGAGACTAGAGGGGTGTGTTTAGTAATAAATACATATATTTTGAATATATACCTGGTGTGGTGCTCTTTCATTTGGTCACTCAAGAGATTATAGACTGGTAAAACAAGCTGCTTTACATTCCTTCAAGACTTAGCCTGAAGGCTGCTCTCCACAGCTACCACTAGGATAGCTTTCTTTAAAGGTTGTCTTTAACCTACTTACCATAAGAGTCGATTTGGACTGGTGCACGGTGCCCACTTTAATTAGTGGACAGCATATGCCAGGCCAACTTCTCACATGCACCTACTCACAGATTGAGTGAGAGACTTAACCAACCAATCACAGACCCATTGAAACACTGATGCACCCACTCATAGATGTACTGAGTCAGTCACACATTTTGTAACAGACGTATTGATAGACTGATGCATCGTCTCACAGATCTTCCCAAATACTTATACAGTAAATGAGTGACTTAGTGATACAGTGATGCATGCAGTTATAGATTACACTGAAAAAGTTATACACTGTTATAGAGATATTAAGGGAGTTGTACATGCTAATATACAGTCGTTTCGATAGTAATGTGTTTAGTGTGTTTGTTATAATCCATTTTGCAGTTATAAGTTTTGAATGTGGTGGTGGCTATTGAACGCCTGCATTTGTTTTGCCATTGTGTGGCGTGTTTGCGGTGACTGGGGCTACCAATTTCATCGCGACACCCGGCGTCACCGTGAAAACGGAAAATTGTTTTTTAAACAAATGCCCTACAAAAATATGACTTTAAACAGTGCAGTAATAAACCTCTAGTGTCTAAAATACTGTAAAATGTGTGCACTCATTAATTCACCCAGGCAATGCACTTGCACTCATCTAATCACCCAGGTACTACACTTGCACTCATCCATTCACCCAGGCACTGCACTTGCACTCATCCATTCACCCAGGCAATGCACTTGAACTCATCCATTCACCCGGGCACTGCACTTACATTTATCCATTCACCCAAGCAGTGCACTTGCCCTCATGCAATCCTCCAGGCACTGCACTTGCACTCATCCATTCACTCAGGCACTACCCATGCAGTCATGCAATCATCCAGGCACTGTACATGCACTCATCCAATCATGTATGCACTACCCATACAGTCATGCAATCACCCTGGCACTACACTTGCACTCATCCATTTACCCAGACACTACACTTTCACGTAACCATTCATCCAGGTATTGCAGTTGCAGTCGTCCAATCACCCAGACACTACACTTGCAGTCATCCATTCACCCAGACACTACTCTTGCATTTATCCATTCACCCAGGCAGTGCATTTGCAGTCATCCAATGATCAAAACAGTGCACTTGCAGTTATCCATTCACCCACTCACTACACTTGCGCTCATCTATTCACCCAGGCACTGTACTTGCACTTATCCATTCATCCAGGCACTGCACTTGCACTCATGCAATCACTTAGGCATTACCCATGCAGTCATGCAATCACCCAGACACTATACTTGCACTTATCCATCCACCCAGGCATTGCACGTGCACTCATGCAATCATTCAGTCATTGCACTTGCACTCATCCATTCACTCATTCAATACCCTTGCACTCATCCAATCATCTAGGTACTACCCATGCACTCATCGTATCACCCAGGCACTACCCGTGCACTCATCCATTCACCCATCCACTATCCATTCACTCATGGAATAATCCAGGCACTGCCGATGCACTCATGCAATAAACTAGGCATTACCCATACACACATCCAATTACCCAGGCACTGCCCATGCACTCATCCAATCACCCAGGCACTACCCATGCACTCATCCAATCACCCAGGCACTACCCATGCACTCATCCATTCACCCAGCCACTATCCATGCACTCATCCATTCACCCAGCCACTATCCATGCACTCATGCAATCCCCCAGGCACTACACATGCACTCATGCAATCAACCAGGCACTACCCATACACACATAAAATCACCCAGGCACTATCCTTGCACTCATCCATTCACCCAGGGACTACCCATGCAGTAATCAAATCACCCTGGCACTACTCACACACTTATCCAAATACCCAGGCACTACCCATGCACTCATCCAATCGCTCAGGCACTACCCATGCATTTATCCAATCACCCTGGCACTACTTGGACACTCGTACAATCACCTAGGCACTACCCATGCACTCATACAGTCACCACTCATGCACTCATCCAATCATCCATGCACCATCCATGCACTCATCCCATCACCCAGAAAATGCCCATGCACTCATCCAATTTCCCAGGCAGTTCCTATGCCCTCATCCAATCATCCAGGTACAACCTATTCAATCATACAATCACCCAGGCACTACCCATGCACTCATAGATTCACTCAGGCACTACTCCTGCACTCATTGTAACATCCATGCACCAGTCATGCACTCATTCAATCATCCATACACCAGTCATACACTCATTCCAACATACATACACCTTGTTTTTTAACTGTAAAAGGTGATTCCAACAGGAACCTTTTTTTTGTTTTTGGATTTTTTGTGTGCTTTTGTAATGTTTAAAAAAAGTTCTTTTTTATGGTAACAAAAATGGCAACTGGGACAGGAGGAATTCAAAAAACGTGCACTGAAAAATGTGCAAAGAATATAAAAGGGGAAAAAAACTTAGCATGTGTGCGCTAACACACTGTTCACCAGCACTTATAAAAACAGTACAGTCCATGCATACGTGGCCATTCTTGAAAACTCTGGAGCCATATCTGTTGTAGCAGTTTGCGCCTCTGATGGGACTTTCTGGCCGGGAATTGTTGCTGCTGCCACTGATGTAGATGGTCCTCCAGCTTCCCTCTGCTTGATCACCAGTTATGACGTTTTCCATGATAGGTGTTAAGATGATATAACACGGACATTGTCCCACATGAATATTTTTTGTTCATCACTCTAGAGAGGGCCTTGTAACAGTTTTGCAGCAGTTTTCTATTCCCCAGATGGGATTTTGAAAAAATCCCATGCCACACTGACACTCTTTTGTGGAGGCCCCTCTTCTTCCAAATCTTCAGTCTCCAGCTCCTCCACATCCTGATCCTGCTGTTGTTTCTGCTGACCCCCATCTTTTTCCTGTTGTGCCATTTCTAGAAGCAAAAAAGCAAAAAACTCTGCACAGCAAAATCGATCAACCTGCTCAGAATAATGTTCTATGAAAGAAGATTGAAGAAGGAGGAGTGGGTGTGCACTTCCTATTCATTTTTCTGAAAAGTATATTATCCAATGATATTCCTTGCTTTCCCAGTCATGAGATATTCACGGTGACCGACATATTCACGGTTACCACACGGAAGCATACATTTAACATTAAGAGTAGTTGAAAAACACGAGGTATCCACGATTACCAACGTCATCGCGACTTCCGCTATCGCCGCAAACACGGGAAACGCTGAGTAAGTGATTTTGTTAAAAAATTATTATAGACAGACAAGTTTAAACAGGTGATCAGTAAACAAGAAGTGTCAAACATCAATTCAAATATCTGTATATATGTGTTTTAGAATTTCTGAAAAACACGCAATTTACGCAACTACCGACGTCGTCGCGAATGCCCAGCGTCACCGCAAAAACGGAAAATATTCTTTGACAATAATTTTTGGGGAAACTCACTACAAAAATATGAGTTTTAAAAGTACAATAATAGAGCTCTACAGTTAAATATACTGTAGAATGTGTCTATATACATATATATGTTTCACACTTTGTACAAACCACGTGCTTTTCACGACTATTGACGTCACCTCAACGAACGTCAGACGCCACGAATATAAAAATTTTTGTAATGGTGGCTTTCTCCAAAATTGATCACAGAAAGAAAAGCTAAAACATTATCTCTTAGACTTAAACTTTATTTAAAAAAATATCTTTAAGTGTATTTTTCAGTATGTGAAATACATTTACTGATCACAGATTCTCCACAGTAAATGCGACAATGTTGTCCCGACTTAAAAAATTGTTAAAAATAAAACCAGTTATTAATGTACTTTCTGATAAACACATACCAAAACAAAAAATGAGTGGTATATAATATAAATATAATATCCAATATCCAATTATAGACAGAAAATATGAAAATCTTAGAGGCTCACTTCATAAAAATGCACGTTACAATTAAGAAATAGAAGTTTTAAAAACCTTAGAAATTCACTGAAAAAAAACAAAGGTTACAGGGACGTTATAGTTCGGAATTACCATTTAAAAAACCTTAGAAATTCACTGAAAATACCAAAGGTTACAGGGACGTTATAGTTAGGCTGACATTTAACTTACATGAAACCAGAGAAATTCAGCAGTTATAGTTAGCTGAGCTAACTATAACTCGCAACCCCGCAATGCGCTGCTTATGACCTCACATTTTACATCACTCATGACATGGTCAGTGACATCACTGATGACATCACTGACATCTCAAAAGGCATCACTGATGACATCACCCCAGAATCTCTGACGCACCCACTCACATCCCAATATAACCTTCCATACACCCACTCCAACTTTCACACTACCATTCCCAAAACCATTGACACACCCATACCAGTACTTACACAACCATTCATAGGTCTACACACATCCATTTAGTTACCCATACAGCCACTCATACAGCCACTCATACACCACTCACTCACTAATACAGCCACTGATATTTCCACTCATACACCCATATAGCCACTCACACACTGAGTCAGTCACCCATAGAGCTACTCACATATCTACTCACTCACCCATACAGCCAATCACACAGACACTTACTCATACAGATACTAACACATACTCACTCACCGATACAATCACTGACACAAGTACACATTCACCCATACAGCCACTCTCACATTCACTGACTCACCCATACAGTCACTAATATACCCCATCACTTACCTAAACTGCCTTTCACATATCTAGTTATTCACCCATATACCACTGACACATGCACTCAGTAACCAACACAGCCGTACACATACTCACTCACCCATACAGCCCCTCACACACACACTCACTAACCCATAAAACCACTGACTCACCCACTCACTCATCCATACAGGCAGTTACACACCCCCTCACCCACCCACACAGACACTGAGACACCCATACACATACTCAGATAACCAATCACTCACCCATTCCTAAACTCACGTACACACTCACACACCTATACAACCACTTAGACACCAACTGACAGACAGTTACAGACATTCACACAACCAGCCACTCACTAATACATTTACTGAGACACTTAATCATTCACTTATATAGTTACTCACACACCCACTGAATCATCCACTTAGGCACTCATATACCCACTGATTCATCAATACACCTTGGTATATTTAAATTTTTTGATTTGCTAATAACTTTGGTGTCGTTTGACGAATCTTCCTGAAATTCTCCCCAAAAAAAGTCTATCTAGGTCAGCTCCTATCCTGAAAGTTTAGGGGTGATTTGCCAAGCGGGGGCTGAGACAAAAGGGGGGTCCCAAAACTCGTTTTCTCCATGTTAATTTCCATAGGACATTTTGCGACGAGCTACAGCCCGAACTGCTGAACGGAATTACCCCAAATTTGGCAAAAAGGAAGAGCTTAGTTCAGAAAGCGACCTTTTTTTTAAATGGTGTAAATCTGTTCAGTAGTTTTTGAGAAATTCAAAAAATAAGAGTCAAAAAATCAATTTCTCATAGGAATCTTTGTGCAAGGCTACAGCCGAAACTACTGAACGGAATTACTCCAAATTTGGCAGAAAGGTAGTGCTTGGGTCAGAAAGCGACCTTTTTATAAATGGTGTAAATCCGTTCAGTAGTTGTTGAGAAATTAGAAAAATAAAAGTTTTGATATCTGGGCGGAGCCTAAGTCGCGTGCGCGAGCTTCACTGTGATTGGCTGCTAGTAGTCCAAACCAGGAAGTGTTGGCAGCCATCTTGTGGCTCGGTAGAAGCGAGTCACCCAAAAATGGAGAAACAAAGGTATAAAACAAGAGAAGGGGGCAGGGTAGAAAAACCCTGACCCCCTAGGCCTGCAAGCCCAAAAAATCATTTTAAAAAGAAATAAAAAAATCGGCAAAAAATCACGCTGGGGTCGCGGGTTCTCACGTTTCATTTTAATGAGGCCCTTGGGTGGGCTAGGTTCCGGGGGTATTTCTTAAAAAATAATAGCAGGGGCTCGCAGGGGTTGCGGGGGTGCGCTGGGGTCCGTGCAGCCCCGGGGCTTCACTCTTGTTGGGAGGGGGGTTGTGCAGCCCCCTTCTGGAGCCTTCTATGTGCTTGTAACTTTGGCGTCGTTTGACGAATCTTTATGAAATTATCCAAAAACTTTCTCTTTTTTTGATTAGCTCTTATATTGAAAGTTTAGGGGTGAATGGTATAGGAGGGGCTGAAAAAAAGAGGGTCCTAAAACGTGTTTTCTCCATGCAATTTCCATACGAAACTTTACAAAAGACTACAAGTGAAACTGCTGAACGGAATTACGCCAAATTTGGCAGGGAGAAAGGTGATGGTCCAGAAAGCACGCTTTTGTTTAAATGGTGTAAATCCGTTCAGTAGTTTTTGAGAAATATCAAATTTTACAGATATCGATATTTGAGAATTCTGACATGTGATTGGCTGAGGGGTTACAAGCACCAGCTTGCGGCTTATTGGCTGTGAATGGTTGAAACCAGGAAGTGTTGGCAGCCATTTTGTGATTTACTCCGTCAGCTCGCATCTCTCCGTGTAGAAGCCATCGGGTTCGTAGTTTTACCTCTGCGAGGCAACACTGGCATCTGTGTCTGTGGAGTCTGGTGCTGTGGTCGCTGCCACGGACTTTGGGTCACTGCCATTCAGGACTCAGGACACAGTTCCACATGTGGTATCGGCTTGTGTTGAACAGGGTTAGTGGCACCACGTGTCGCCGGCTT
The DNA here is from genome assembly GCA_963921515.1 of Calotriton arnoldi. Taxonomy (NCBI): domain Eukaryota; kingdom Metazoa; phylum Chordata; class Amphibia; order Caudata; family Salamandridae; genus Calotriton; species Calotriton arnoldi. Next base: position 202,610 of record CAWUFW010018302.1, on the reverse strand, counting down.
GTGTTGAACAGGGTTAGTGGCACCACGTGTCGTGGCTTGTGTTGAACAGGGTTAGTGGCACCACGCGTCCAAAATTCGAATTGCGAGCTCTGCTGCCCGCAGTGTAGACTGCTAATGAGTGTTCGTTTGCACTTGAAGATGAATTTGGTGATTGTACTAAAGCTATAACTGATATAAAAAAAGTTCTTGAAGCAAGGATACTAAAAGGATATTATGTAGGTTTTAGGCCTGTGATAGTTACTTGCCTACTGGACTCTGTAATTAATGAATCAAGACTTAATTTTAATTGTGAGCCCTGATGACCGCAGTGTAGGCCAGAGGTAGCAGTCAGCAAGGGCCCATAGTAACGTGGCGTTGAGTTGAGGTGCACAGTTAGTGGCACCAGAAGCATTGAGAATGTATGAGCCTGTGATGCTGCTTGGTGCGGACGGGCCGCACTGGGAGCAACGTCTCTTGCCTACTGGACTGTGTCATCTGCAATCGCGACTGTATCTGAATTGTGAGCCCTGCTGACCGCAGTGTAGGCCAGAGGTAGCGGTGAGAAAGGGCCAACAGCCCCGTGCATAGGTTGGTGACCACACCGGCCTGCGTAGTTCAGGTTCAGTGGCACCACGTGTCGCCAGCCTTCCATATGCAAATACGCCTCACTAATCGAAGGGAGTCTGGTGCTGTGGTCGCTGTCACGAAGTTGGGGTCACTGCCATTCAGGAGTCAGGACACAGTTCCACATGTGGGATCGGCTTGTGTTGAACAGGGTTAGTGGCACTACGTGTCGCCGGCCTTGCATATGGAAATATGCCTCATTGACCAAAGGGAGTCTGGTGCTGTGGTCGCTGCCACGGACTTGGGGTCACTGCCATTCAGGACTCAGGACACAGTTCCACATGTGGGATCACCTTGTATTGAACAGGGTTAGTGGCACCACGTGTCGCGCCTTGTGTTGTACAGGGTTAGTGGCACCACGTGTCGCCGGCCTTGCATATGGAAATATGCCTCACTGATCGAAGGGAGTCTGGTGCTGTGGTCGCTGCCACGGACTTGGGGTCACTGCCATTCAGGACTTAGGACACAGTTCCACATGTGGGATCGGCTTGTGTTGAACAGGGTTAGTGGCACCACGTGTCGCCGGCTTGTGTTGAACAGGGTTAGTGGCACCACGTGTCACGGCTTGTGTTGAACAGGGTTAGTGGCACCACGTGTCCAAAATTCGAATTGCGAGCTCTGCTGCCCGCAGTGTAGACTGCTAATGAGTGTTCGTTTGCACTTGAAGATGAATTTGGTGATTGTACTAAAGCTATAACTGATATAAAAAAAGTTCTTGAAGCAAGGATACTAAAAGAATATTATGTAGGTTTTAGGCCTGTGATAGTTACTTGCCTATTGGACTATGTAATTAATGAATCAAGACTTAATTTTAATTGTGAGCCCTGATGACCGCAGTGTAGGATAGAGGTAGCGGTCAGGAAGGGCCCACAGCCACGTGTTGTTGACTTGAGCAATGTCTCTTGCCTACTGGACTGCGTCATCTGCAATCGCGACTCGATCTGAATTGTGAGCCTTGCTGTCCGCAGTGTATATCGAAGGCAGTAGTTTGTACAGACATAAGTCGGGGTGCTGTGCCGCTTGGGGCCTGTGTGGTGGAAGCCAGCGATCGGCTGAGGAGGCTGGCGGTCACGTCGGCGGCCTCGTGGCAGGGTGAGGGGCACCGCCCTGGCAGACGCTTTGGCCTTCCCACAAGTGAACCACGCCCAGAGGTCCGGCCTATTTATTCACACTCCTACGCTGAAGTGGCGTATGTGGGACCAGCCCACTCCGGTTACGCTTATACTTACAGGGGACGACGACACAGCTACATAACTGAGATCTTCCCTAGTGTTTGACATAACATGGTTGGGTCCACTGTCCACAACACTACAAGCACCAGTAGTATTTGTGTACATGGAGAGGTGTGTGTTCTGCATACTGAGATGTGTCCAGCACATCACCGCTACACTTTGCATTGTGTGCATTGTTTTAAACATGGGTGAATTGCTTCCTTCACATATAGTTTGTTCACACCTGTCCCAATATTCAGCTATTGTGTGGCTGAGGGGCCATGCCGTTTTCGGAAAGTTCGCTGTCTTATTCTGCGCTGCCTCTGTGGTAGGGGGGGGTCCTGGGGGTGGTGGTGGGTGTTGTGGCGTTCTTGGGTGTTGGAGCTGCTTGATCAGTAGGTCTATGACATGTGTTGGTCTTCAGATGTGGCTCTGGGCTGGGCTCCATTTCATACTGTATGTAGTTGTTTAATATTTAAAAAACAAGAAGACATTATATAGTTTAAATAACAAATAAAAAAAATTACAGTAGGGAGAGGGGTGGTACGGGGGGGTAGGTCCTAAGGGTTGTGGCAGTGGGTGTTGTGTCCTTCTTGGGTGTCGGAAAAAACTATAGGTTAAATGAACATTATAATTAGAAGTTAGCATTAAAAAACAAACATTGAAATTCACAGAAAAAACCATAGTTTCAGGGACGTTATAGATAGAAATTAGTATATAAAAAACCTTAGAAATTCACTTCAAAAACCATAGGTTTCAGGCACGTTATAGTTAGAAATTAGCATTTAAAAAGCCTTTGAAATTCACTGAAAAAACCATAGGTTTCAGGCATGTTATAGTTAGAAATTAGCATTTAAAAAACCTTTGAAATTCACTGAAAAAACCATAGGTTTCAGGCACGTTATAATTAGAAATTAGCATTTAAAAAACCTTTAAAATTCACTGAAAAAACCATAGGTTTCATTGACATTATAGATAGTTGGACATTTCACTCATACAAAACCGGAGAAATTCCGCCGTTATAGTTAGTTCAGCTAACTATAACTCACGCCCCCGCAATGCACTGCTGGTGATGTCACATATTACATCACTCATGACGTGGTCAGTGACATCACTGATGACATCACTGATGACATCTCAAATGATATCACTGATGACATCATCCATGTGATAATTTCATGCATCTTCTCTCACCCTAATATAACTTTTGATACACCCACTCTAAATTACAGACTGCCATTCTCAAAACCATAGACACTCCAACACCAATAACCACATACCCACTCACTGATTCTTAGGTCTACACACACATCCACTCACTCACCCATACAGTCACTCATACTTACAGTCACTCAGTACAGGACTATCATATGCACTCATACACCTACATAGACACTCACACACCGCCACTCATCCATAGAGGTACTCACACACCTAGTCAGTCATGCAAATAATTAATCACACTCCCATTTACTCACCTATACAGTTATACACACACCAGCTCACTTACTCATACAAATACTAGCACATTCTTACGCTCTTATACAATCACTGATACAAGCACACATTCATCCATACAGCCACTCTCACAATAACACTCTCACTTATAGCCATTTATATACTCTAACACACATATATACTGCCTTTCACATATGTAGTTACTCACACGTACCACTGAGATATACATTCACTCACTAACACACTCATACACACACTCACCACCCAAACAGTCCATCACAGATGCACTCTTGAAACCATGCACCCAGTGAATCACCCACTCACACATCTATGCACAGAGTCACACACACCCCACCCACACAAACACTCAGGCACCCATACAGATACTCAGAAAACCAATCAATAACTCATATAGACACTCATCTAGCTATTCACAAACGTATGCAGCCACTTACACACCAACAGACAGATGGATACAGACATTCACACAGTTTAGTCACTAACCCATGCATTCAGTAAGATACGTTTAATCACTCACTTATAGAGTCAGTCACGCACCTACTAAATCATCCATTCAGACACTTATACACCCACTCATTCTTCAATACGCCTTTCCCTATATATATTAAACATATTTAAACTTTACAGAAGCACACAGTCACTGGATGATGTCATCAGTAATGTCATCAGTGATGTCATTTGAGATGTCATCAGTGATGTCATGAGTGATGTCACTGACCATGTCATGAGTGATGTAATATGTGATGTCATCAGCAGTGCATTGCGGGGGCACGAGTTATAGTTAGCTGAACTAACTATAACGGTGGAATTTCTCCGGTTTTGTATGAGTGAAATGTCCAACTAACTATAACGTCAATGAAACCTATGGTTTTTTCAGTGAATTTTAAAGATTTTTTAAATGCTAATTTCTAACTATAACGTGCCTGAAACCTATGGTTTTTTCATTGAATATATATATATATATATTCACTGAAAAAACCATAGGTTTTAGGGACAGTTATAGTTAGTTGGACATTGCACTCGTACAAAACCCGTGAAATTCCCCTGTTATAGTTAGTTCAGCTAACTATAACTCGCGCCCCCGCAATGCACTGCTGATGACGTCACATATTACATCACTCATGACATGGTCAGTGACATCACTGATGACATCACTGATGACATCTCAAATGACATCACTGATGACATCACTGATGACATCATCAGGTGACTGTGTTTCTGTAAAGTTTAAATATATTTAATATATATAGGGAAAGGCGTATTGAAGAATGAGTGGGTGTATAAGTGTCTGAATGGATGATTTAATACGTGAGTGACTGACTCTACAAGTGAGTGATTAAACGTATCTTACTGAATGCATGGGTTAGTGACTAAACTGTGTGAATGTCTGTATCCGTCTGTTTGTTGGTGTGTAAGTGGATGCATGGATTTGCGAATAGCTACATGAGTGTCTATATGGGTTATTGATTGGTTCTCTGAGTATCTGTATGGCTGCCTGAGTGTTTGTGTGGGTGGGGTGTGTGTGACTCTATACATAGATGTGTGAGTGGGTGATTCACTGGGTGCATGATTTCAAGAGTGCATCTGTGATGGACTGCTTGGGTGGGTGAGTGTGTGTATGGGTGTTTTAGTGAGTGAATGTATATCTCAGTGGTACATGTGCGAGTAACTACATATGTAAAAGGCAGTATATATGTGTGTTAGAGTATTTAAATGGCTATAAGTGAGAGTGTGTTATTGTGAGAGTGGCTGTATGGATGCGTGTGTGCTTGTATCAGTTATTGTATAAGAGCGTAAGAATGTGCTAGTATTTGTATGAGTAAGTGAGCTGGTGTGTGTATAACTGTATAGGTGAGTAAATGGGTGTGTGATTAATTTTTTGCATGACTGACTAGGTGTGTGAGTACCTCTATGGATGAGTGGCGGTGTGTGAGTGTTTATATAGGTGTATGAGTGCATATGATAGTCCTGTACTGAGTGACTGTAAGTATGAGTGACTGTACAGGTGAGTGAGTGGATGTGTGTGTAGACCTAAGAATCAGTGAGTGGGTATGTAGTTTTTGGTGTTAGAGTGTCTATGGTTTTGAGAATGGCAGTCTGTAATTTAGAGTGGGTGTATCAAAAGTTATATTAGGGTGTGAGAAGATGCATGAAATTATCACATGGATGATGTCATCAGTGATGTCATTTGAGATGTCATCAGTGATGTCATCAGTGATGTCACTGACCATGTCATGAGTGATGTAATATGTGATGTCATCAGCAGTGCATTACGAGGCGCGAGTTATAGTTAGCTGAACTAACTATAACAGAGGAATTTCACGGGTTTTGTACGAGTGCAATGTCCAACTAACTATAACTGTCCCTAAAACCTATGGTTTTTTCAGTGAATTTCAAAGGTTTTTTAAATGCTAATTTCTAACTATAACGTGTCTGAAACCTATGGTTTTTTCAGTGAATTTCAAAGGTTTTTAAATGCTAATTTCTAACTATAACGTGTCTGAAACCTATGGTTTTTTCAGTGAATTTCAAGGTTTTTAAATGCTAATTTCTAACTATAACGTGCCTGAAACCTATGTTTTTTTCAGTGAATTTCAAAGGTTTTTAAATGCTAATTTCTAACCATAACGTGCCTGAAACCTATGATTTTTAAGTGAATTTCAAAGGTTTTAAATGCTAGTTTCTAACTATGCCAACAGAGGTAGGACATGTGAAGAAAGAAGAAAAAACGCACAGAAAGAAGCAAAAGATGTGCAGAAAGAACCAACAGAGGAGCAGAAAGAGGCCTTGTTGCAAAATCATCCTGTGCCCACAACTTTTTCAGACGGGTACTGGTGGTAACTGACTCTGACTAACCAGAGCCAGTGCGCGTTTGCACAGTGGTGAAGGGAGGGGGGCCTGAGGTGACATGTGTGCAAACGCGCCCCGTGGTGCGTTTTAAGTTGCGGGATTAAGTCCCCTTGAATCCTGAGGGTCCCTGGGGCCCAACTAGCCCCCCAGGTACCTACAGTTAGGACCACAGAGCTGAGTTGCATTGAGAATTCCGAGGCCACGCACTTTTTTTCACCTCTCTGCAACGCAACTCTGTTGTGCTTACTGAAGGTACCTGGTGGGCTAGTTGGCCCCCAGGATTCAAAGGAATTAACTCCCCAACTTAAAACGCACCACAGGGCGTGTTTGCGCACATGTCACCTGAGGCCCCGCCCCCTCCCTTCACCACTGTGCAAACACGCCCCGTGGCGCGTTTTAAGTTGGGGGATTAGGTCACCTTGAATCCTGAGAGTCCCTGGGGCCCAACTAGCCCACCAGGTACTTCCAGTAAGCACCACAGGCCTGCGTTGCAACGCCTGTAACAAATTGTGCAGTTGTGTTTAGGTAGTGAAGAGGGTCGTGCAGGGGGTAGTGTTTTAGGGTTTAGGGTAGTACAGTGGTGTTTGTGTAGTGTAGGGGATCATGCTGGGGGTAGATTTAGGGTTTAGGGTAGTGCAGTGGTGTTTGAGTAGTGTAGGGAGTCGTGCTGGGGGGAGTGTTTTAGGGTTTAGGGTAGTACAGTGGTGTTTGGGTAGTGTAGGGGGTCGTGCTGGGGTTAGTGTTTTAGGGTTTAGGGTAGTGCAGTGGTGTTTGGGTAGTGTAGGGGATACTGCTGGGGGTAGTGTTTTAGGGTTTAGGGTAGTGCAATGGTGTTTGGGTAGTGTAGGGGGTACTGCTGGGGGTAGTGTTTTAGGGTTTAGGGTAGTGCAGTGGTGTTTGGGTAGCGTAGGGGGTACTGCTGGGGGTAGTGTTTTATGGTTTAGGGTAGTGCAGTGGTGTTTGGGTAGTGTAGGGGTTCGTGCTGGGGTAGTTTTTTAGGGTTTAGGGTAGTGCAGTGGTGTTTGTGTAGTGTAGGAGGTCGTGTTTTAGGGTTTAGGGTAGTGCAGTGGTCTTTGGGTAGTGTAGGGAGTCGTGCGGGGGTATTGTTTTAGAGTTTAGGGTAGTGCAGTGGTCTTTGGGTAGTGTAGGGGTTGTGCGGGGTGTAGTGTTTTAGGGATTAGGGTAGTGCATTGGTATTTGGGTAGTGTAGGGGGTCATGCGGGGGTAGTGTTTTAGGGTTTAGGGCAGTGCAGTGGTGTTTAGGTAGTGTAGGGGGTCGTGCTGGGGGGAGTGTTTTAGGGTTTAGGGCAGTGCAGTGGTGTTCGGGTAGTGTAGGGGGTCGTGCTGGGGGAGTGTTTTAGGGTTTAGGGCAGTGCAGTGTTGTTCGGGTAGTGTAGGGGGTCGTGCTGGGGGAGTATTTTCGGGTTTAGGGTAGTGCAGTGGTGTTCTGGTAGTGTAGGGGGTCATGCTGGGGGTAGTGTTCTAGGGTTTAGGGCAGTGCAGTGGTGTTCGGGCAGTGTAGGGGGTCGTGCTGGGGGTGGTGTTTTAGGGTTTAGGGCAGTGCAGTGGTGTTCGGGCAGTGTAGGGGTCGTGCTGGGGGTGGTGTTTCAGGGTTTAGGGCAGTGCAGTGGTGTTCGGGCAGTGTAGGGGGTCGTGAAGGGGTGGTGTTTCAGGGTTTAGGGCAGTGCAGTGGTGTTCGGGCAGTGTAGGGGGTCATGCTGGGGGTGGTGTTTCAGGGTTTGGGGCAGTGCAGTGGTGTTCGAGCAGTAAAGGGGGTCATGCTGGGGGTGGTGTTTCAGGGTTTAGGGCAGTGCAGTGGTGTTCGGGCAGTGTAGGGGGCGGTGCAGGGGTGGTGTTTCAGGGTTTAGGGCAGTGCAGTGGTGTTCGGGCAGTGTAGGGGGTGGTGTTTCAGGGTTTAGGGCCGTGCAGTGGTGTTCGGGCAGTGTAGGGGGTCATGCAGGGGGTGGTGCTTCAGGGTTTACGGCAGTGCAGTGGTGTTCGGGCAGTGTAGGGGGCGGTGCAGGGGTGGTGTTTCAGGGTTTAGGGCAGTACAGTGGTGTTCGGGCATTGTAGGGGGTGGTGCTGGGGCTGGTGTTTCAGGGTTTAGGGCAGTGCAGTGGTGTTCGGGCAGTGTAGGGGGTCGTGCTGGGGCTGGTGTTTCAGGGTTTAGGGCAGTGCAGTGGTATTTGGGCAGTGTAGGGGGTCGTGCTGGGGCTGGTGTTTCAGGGTTTAGGGCAGTGCAGTGGTGTTCGGGCAGTGTAGGGTGTTGTGCTGGGGCTGGTGTTTCAGGGTTCAGGGCAGTGCAGTGGTGTTCAGGCAGTGTAGGGGGTCGTGCTGATGCTGGTGTTTCACGGTTTAGGGCAGTGCAGAGGTGTTCGGGCACTGTAGGCGGTCGTGCTGGGGCTGGTGTTTCAGGGTTCAGGGCAGTGCAGTGGTGTTCAGGCAGTGTAGGGGGTCGTGCTGAGGCTGGTGTTTCACGGTTTAGGGCAGTGCAGTGGTGTTCGGGCACTGTAGGCGGTCGTGCTGGGGCTGGTGTTTCAGGGTTTAGGGCAGTGCAGTGGTGTTCGGGCAGTGTAGGGGGTCGTGCTGGGGCTGGTGTTTCAGGGTTTAGGGCAGTGCAGTGGTGCTCGGGCAGTGTAGGGGGTCGTGCTGGGGGTGATGTTTCAGGGTGTAGGGTAGTGCAGTGGTGTTCGGGCAGTGTAGGGGAGCGTGCAGGGGCTGGTGTTTCAAGGTTTAGGGCAGTGCAGTGGTGTTCGGGCAGTGTAGGGGGTCGTGCTGGGGCTGGTGTTTCAGGGTTTTGGGCAGAGCAGTGGTGTTCGGGCAGTGTAGGGGGTCATGCTGGGGGTAGTGTTTCAGGGTTTAGGGCAGTGCAGTGGTGTTCGGGCAGTGTAGGGGGTCGTGCTGGGGGTGGTGTTTCAGGGTTTAGGTCAGTGGTGTTCGGGCAGTGTAGGGGGTCTTGCTGGGGGTGATGTTTCAGGGTTTAGGGCAGTGCAGTGGTGTTCGGGCAGTGTAGGGGGTCTTGCTGGGGGTAGTGTTTCAGGTTTTAGGGCAGTGCAGTGGTGTTCGGGCAGTGTAGGGGGTCATGCTGGGGGTGGTGTTTCAGGGTTTAGGGCAGTGCAGTGGTGTTCGGGCAGTGTAGGGGGTCGTGAAGGGGTGGTGTTTCAGGGTTTAGGGCAGTGCAGTGGTGTTCGGGCAGTGTAGGGGGTCGTGCTAGGGGTGGTGTTTCAGGGTTTAGGGCAGTGCAGTGGTGTTCGGGCAGTGTAGGGGGTCATGCAGGGGCTGGTGTTTCAGGGTTTAGGGCAGTGCAGTGGTGTTCGGGCAGTGTAGGGGGTCGTGCTGGGGGTAGTGTTTTAGGGTTTAGGGTAGTGCAGTGGTGGTTGTGTAGTGTAGGGGGTCGTGCTGGGGGTAGTGTTTTAGGGTTTAGGGTAGTGCAGTGGTGTTTGTGTAGTGTAGGGGGTCATATTTTAGGGTAGTGCAGTAGTGTTTGGGTAGTGTAGGGGGTCGTGCTGGGGGTAGTGTTTTAGGATTTAGGGTAGTGCAGTGGTGTTTGGGTAGTGTAGGGGGTCGTGCTGGGGGTAGTGTTTTAGGGTTTAGGGTAGTGCAGAGGTGTTTGTGTAGTGTAGGGGGTCGTGCTGGGGGTAGTGTTTTAGGTTTTAGGGTAGTGCAGTGGTGCTTGTGTAGTGTAGGGGGTCGTGCTGGGGGTAGTGTTTTAGGGTTTAGGGTAGTGCAGTGGTGTTTGTGTAGTGTAGGGGGTCATGTTTTAGGGTAGTGCAGTGGTGTTTGGGTAGTGTATGGGGTCGTGCTGGTGGTAGTGTTTTAGGATTTAGGTTAGTGCAGTGGTGTTTGGGTAGTGTAGGGGGTCATGCTGGGGGTAGTGTTTGAGGGTTTAGGATAGTGCAGTGGTGCTTGTGTAGTATAGGGGGTCGTGCTGGGGGTAGTGTTTTAGGGTTTAAGGTAGTGCAGTGGTGTTTTTGTAGTGTAGGGGTCATGTTTTAAGATGCAATGCTCCAATACCTGACCAGTCTGCACTACATAAAACTGCAAAAAAACTAAAAATAAAAAGTGTTTAGCACACTTTTGTCTTTGGGCTATATGTGGGCTACATCTGGGTAATATTTGTGCTACATTTGGGCTCTTTTTTCACTGGTGGCCATCTTGGAAGACTTCTTTGTTATGAAGTTTCCTAATTTCTTCATTTACTGCAGTCTCCTCAGTAGGAAATGCTTTCAGTTTTTACTTTGATTCCATCAAGAAGGCATTCAGATGTGTCTCACATCTGCCATAAATTCAGAATGTTAGCACTCTAGTTGCTCATTAGATCACTGGAGTAAAGCTACTGCTCACCAGGGAGTTAACTGGTAGTCTGCTGCTGGTATTGAAAGTGATTGTTTCAGTCTGCATGTCAGAATTTTCTAATGAAATAGAAGAGGATTTGAGATCTCACTTAAAACATGCCCTAATTTTTCTTTCTGCAGCACTAACCATAATTTCTATTTAAAAAAGAACCCCTCATTTTGTTCCTTTTTAAATTAAATGTTTTAAGTGTTACCGGTTTATTCCAATCAAGATGGCTTCAGGTGTGCCATACTTTTGTCATAAGTAAGGCTGTTAGCGCTCTAGTTGTTCTTTAGAACACTCTGGGAAGCTGCAGTAGAACACAAAGGCATCAACTGGCAGGCTGCTCCTGTTGAAATATAACAGGAAGATATTTGAGATCACACTTGTAATATGTCCTAATTTTTCTTTCTACAGCACTAACCTTAATTTCTATGACAAAATGAACCCCATCATTTTGTTCCTTTTTAAATTAAATGTTTTAAGTGTTACCAGTTTATTCCAATCAAGATGGCTTCAGGTGTGCCATACTTTTGTCATAAGTAAGGCTGTTAGCACTCTAGTTGTTCTTTAGAACACTCTGGGAAGCTGCAGTAGAACCCAAAGGCATCAACTGGCAGGCTGCTCCTGTTGAAATATAACAGGAAGATATTTGAGATCACACTTGAAACATGTCCTAATTTTTCTTTCTACAGCACTAACCATAATTTCTATGACAAAATGAACCCCATCATTTTGTTCCTTTTTAAATTAAATTGTTTAAGTGTTACCAGTTTATTCCAATCAAGATGGCTTCAGGTGTGCCATACTTTTGTCATAAGTAAGGCTGTTAGCACTCTAGTTGTTCTTTAGAACACTCTGGGAAGCTGCAGTAGAACACAAAGGAATCAACTGACAGTCTCTGCCCTTGTTGGATGTACATGTTTTACTGAGAATGTCAGACTTCATTCTCACATGAGTGAGAAAGATAATGTGAATTTACAGAAAATATGCTCTCATTTTAGCTTCTGGAGCACCTTCCAAACCTCCATGGGACAAGCATGAGAAAATAGTGTTCTCTCAAACATGATTCATGATATCCCAGCAGAAGGTTTTTCACATGGTAAAATCACCTTAGAATACACCACAATTCCTAAAATTAGTATGGTACCATCAACAAATAAATTCTAATGTAACTAAAGCCTGTTATCACCCTTTATAGTTCTCCTTTTGGTGACCCTCAAAATCTTCTATTCACTACAATGCATTTCAATGAGGTACTATCATTTATATTGGTCCCAAGATGGCTGCCAGCAATTCCAGGATGAAGTGCTGACAGCCAATCAGATCTCACAATGACATGTGTGGTTAGGCTCCGCCCAGATATATATGTGACTTTACTTTTGATTTTCTCAGGAACTACTGAACGGATTTACACCATTTAAGCAAAAGGCACGACACTGAACCAAGGGCTACCTCTTTGCCAAATTTGGTGTAATTCCGTTCAGCAGTTCGGGCTGTAGCTGCGACTAAAGGTTCCTATGGAAAAATGAATGGGAAAACGCGTTTTGGGACCCCCCTTTTTCTCGGCCCCCGCTTGACGTATCACCCCGAGACTTTCAGGATAGGAGCGGACCGGAGAGCCCCAACAAGTTGGAAACTTTCGCGAAGATTCGTCAACCGGCGCCAACGTTATTTCAAATAGAATGTCGCGGATTTCCTATGGATAATAGGTTTTAACTATAACTATCTACTGGCGACCGCCAGTAGATAATATATATATATATATATATATATTCCGTTTTCCTCTACGTGATAATAATGCACTCTCAGGTTCCAATGAAATAGAAAATCAGGCTAGTTTATTTCCACGCTACGCGTTTCGGCAATGAAGCCTTGTTCACACGATGGAAAGAAAACATCAAGTCACCATTAAATACACCAACATGTCCACGTACAACAATAAACATAGAGAATGGACTATGTACATTATGGTCTCTCCCGAACTCTGGATCTGTGGCGGCCATTTTGGAACTAGTTTCCATACATTCATGACTTCTTGTGATCTGTATTGTCTTCGGTAATATATTGATGTCGTATCGCTAAATTGAAAGTTAAAGCATGAATGCCCAATTGTTATAAACGGACATATGTAAACATACCCGGTTACAATACTTTTCACAACATAAATGCTGAAATTGCAATAATGATGCAGAAACGGGCAGAATGCAATACCACCACCCTCCTATGTAATAGCCAGTGCATGAGAAATAGATCTTTATCCATTTATGTATATATGCTCAATCCATTATCTTACAGTCTATCCTTTATGCCTGGTCTACATAATATTTCGCCTTCCTCTATATGATGTAAAAGGTGATGTGACGTGGATAGTCGCGTAAGTGAATACGTAGTGATATGCCCCCTTACTGCCTCCAAGCTATTTTCCAAGGTGGAATATTCTAAGTACAGCCTTTGGAATAGTTGTATGTAACTGCATCAAGTTATGTATCTACTAGAATTATTTATTTTGTGCCGTAACCAGCTAGGCATTAGTCCTCTTTGACCAACTCACAATCTGTACCTATAAAGGAACATGTTTCTATGTGCTGCCTCATGTTTCACGATGTAGTCAATACACAGTTAGTTAAATTCAGACACAAAAAATGGTTCAAGAATCAGCAAAGACATAATCTTACTCTACCACAGAAAGAAGCCCTGTTCTCTCTGTCACAGGATAGCAGCATTGTCATCCGCCCTGCGGACAAGGGTGGGAATGTTGTTGTCATGGACAGAGAGAAATATATTGCAGAAGCTTTACGCCAGTTGAAAGATCAGAAGTTCTATTTAGAAGTCAATAGGAAGACATATTCCAATAGCATAGAACTGATCTGGGAGAAACTGAATAATTGGAAGGATCTAGGGATTTTAGAGTGGGAAGAATACTGCTATCTCAAACGGGACTATCCCATACTACCAGTAATGTACCTGTTACCAAAGGTGCATAAAGATGTGACCAATCCCCCGGGTAGGCCAATAGTTTCTTCCAAAGGGAGTATCACAGAGAATATCTCCAAATATGTGGATTTCTTTCTTAGGGACTATGTCAGTAAACTTGCGTCCCATGTAAAGGACACCAAAGACTTCTTGGGTAAAATGGATGGTATACAATGGGAAGAAGATTTCTTACTAGTGACATTGGATGTCAGTTCACTCTACACCATAATCAAGCATGAGCATGGTGTAGAGGCTTGTAAACGTTATTTACAGACTAGGCACATAAGATTCAAAGCACATACCACCATGGTTTTGGAAATGATGGAGTTTTGCCTCACCAATAATATCTTTTTGTTTGATGGCATACTGTATAAACAGGTGACCGGCACCGCGATGGGAACATGCTTTGCCCCTTCATTTGCGAACCTGTTCTTGGGCACATGGGAGGAGGAGACCCTGAGTAACACATCCACTTTTCCGGAGAGACAGAAGGTCAAACTTTGGCTCCGCTATATCGATGATATTTTCATGGTATGGCAGGGCAGTGAGCTGGAAGCTATGGAATTCATTGAGAAATTGAACAACAACAAATATAACATCATTCTCACTAGTACAATGAGTAGAATCTCAGTTGAATTTCTAGATACCAAGGTGGAGGTAGTAGGCAACACTATCCAAACTAAACTCTTCCGCAAAGACACGGCAGGTAACACTCTTTTACATGCACTCAGCAGTCATCCTGACCCCTTAAAATGGAGTATACCATTTGGGGAACTTTTGAGGGCTAAACGCAACTGTAGTACCATAACTGGGTACAAGGAGGAGTCTGCCATCATGATAGAAAGGTTCAAAACCAGGGGGTATCCCACCTGGGTCCTTAATAAAGCTCTCCGGAAAGTGGACCATATAGAGAGAACTGAAACCTTAAAAACAAGAATTGGTACTGAAGCTGATACCGCCACACAGGAAAATACCACCAGGATCATACTGACGTACAATAGAAACGCCAAGGAGATTAGAAACATACTGACTAAACACTGGGATATCCTCAAGAACGATCCCAATATAGGTTCCATCATAAGTGAGAAACCATGCATCACCTATAGAAAGGGATTTAGCTTCCGAGATAAGGTGGTACACAGCGATATAACAGTCTACAATACCATGAGAAATCAAGGACTTAAAGGCTTTTTTCCTTGTGGACACTGTAGGGCATGCAAGAATAGTATCATGAAAAAAGAGTATCTAGATGGAGGTGGCAGAGTGAAAACCATTGCACAGTTTCTGACATGTGGGACTCCATTTGTGATCTATTGTTTAGAATGTCCCTGCAAGTTAAGATACATAGGCAGTACAGTTCATCCAGCAAAGAAACGGGTGTTGGAGCATATGCGGGCTATCACTAATCAGGATAAACAATACCCTGTAGCACGCCATTTTCAGGACCATCATTTCTCCAATAACTCTGGCCTAAGTTACTTTGTTATGGAACATATCCCGAGATCCCCAAGGGGGGGCAATAGGGTACTGAAACTTAGACAGCGGGAATCCAGGTACATTATTGACCTCCAGACCAAATCCCCGGGAGGTTTAAACCTTGACGAAGAATTAAGAATACATTTGTATGAAATGTAAATTGTGCTCTAGGTTCACAATGTTCCTCTCATGTCCCTGTTAGCAGCTATGGAGAATGTACATATTGCACTTATATGATAATATTGTTCAACAAATGTTGGTTTTAATTGCACTGATTGTGTCTTTTCTCTCTTTTCTCTTTCTCTCTTCTTTTACTACAGGAGGAAAGGCAGGGACCCACACTACTTGGGTAGTGTCACATTCACGGGTTCTCTAACCTTTTTTCCGGAGGCACTTCACAAGTTGGTATCACGGCAGATAAGAATTGTCACCTAGGGTTTGTTTGGTTTTTAGCCCCGTTTCCCTCCATATAATACTGTTTACAGCCTAGAAAAATATGGGCATCAGCCAGAGTAGTGGATAAAATTGGACTTATCCAGTTGATTAGGACATTAGGGCACTTGCCCACCACTAGTAAACATGAGGCAGCACATAGAAACATGTTCCTTTATAGGTACAGATTGTGAGTTGGTCAAAGAGGACTAATGCCTAGCTGGTTACGGCACAAAATAAATAATTCTAGTAGATACATAACTTGATGCAGTTACATACAACTATTCCAAAGGCTGTACTTAGAATATTCCACCTTGGAAAATAGCTTGGAGGCAGTAAGGGGGCATATCACTACGTATTCACTTACGCGACTATCCACGTCACATCACCTTTTACATCATATAGAGGAAGGCGAAATATTATGTAGACCAGGCATAAAGGATAGACTGTAAGATAATGGATTGAGCATATATACATAAATGGATAAAGATCTATTTCTCATGCACTGGCTATTACATAGGAGGGTGGTGGTATTGCATTCTGCCCGTTTCTGCATCATTATTGCAATTTCAGCATTTATGTTGTGAAAAGTATTGTAACCGGGTATGTTTACATATGTCCGTTTATAACAATTGGGCATTCATGCTTTAACTTTCAATTTAGCGATACGACATCAATATATTACCGAAGACAATACAGATCACAAGAAGTCATGAATGTATGGAAACTAGTTCCAAAATGGCCGCCACAGATCCAGAGTTCGGGAGAGACCATAATGTACATAGTCCATTCTCTATGTTTATTGTTGTACGTGGACATGTTGGTGTATTTAATGGTGACTTGATGTTTTCTTTCCATCGTGTGAACAAGGCTTCATTGCCGAAACGCGTAGCGTGGAAATAAACTTCCTGATTTTCTATTTCATTGGAACCTGAGAGTGCATTATTATCACGTAGAGGAAAACGGAATGGTTTGGTTTACCGGGTGCTCTCCCGGGTCATGCACCACTCTCCACGGGTCCGCAGTCTCAACAAGAGCGGTTTTGGAATTGTATATATATATATATATATATATATTGCCTATTGGCAAGCGTTTTTTTGTTTTGCCAATAACATTGGTGCCCTGTTGACGAATCTTCACGAAATTTTTAATCCTTTTCCCCATTTTGTCTATGGGGATTTTTAATTTTTTGACCACGACTACAGCCCGAATCGCTGAAGATAATTACACCATATTTGGCAAAAAGCTAGATTTTGCTCAAGAAACCATGCTTTTGTGATTTGGTGTAAATCCGTTTGGTAGTTTCAGAGATATTTAAGTTTAAAAAATAAAGATATCTGGAGGCGCGAGTCCTTGCAGTGGACACGCGGAGCCTACTGAAATTTGATTGGCTGCCAACACTTCAACCAGGAAGTGTTGGAAGAAATCTTGGGACTGGACTTAAAGCCGAGTCCCATAAAAAATGTAAAGAGAAAAAAGAAAAGGGGGCAGGGCAGGAATACCCTGACCCAGCAGGTAAGGTGGGGGAGTCCCACAGGGACCCAGCTGGCCCTTAAAAGCATTTTTTTAATTCAATTTTGCCACAAATTCTCGGGTGGACCTACGGCAAAATTGAAAAAAATACGTGTGAGTGCCCGTGCGTCATTTTTAGGAAGCCCCAGGGTGGGCCGAATCCCAGGGGCAATGTTATGAGGGGGTGCTTGCACGGCCAGCTGGCAGGCCCTGGGGACTGCAACCTCCCCAGGGCAATTTGTAAAATGATGCAGGAGATGCCGTATAGTCTTCCCTGCTTCCCAGTGGATCACCACCACCCTGGGGCTTAATTTTAAAGAAATGCTGGTGTTGCATATTTGGTAACCCCTTTGTCCTGGCGACAGCCACCTCTACAGGGCAAAATGTGAAGTTAATGTGTTAATGTGTGGGGTAGACGCAACCCCATCCCGCAGCCCTGGGGACTGCCACTTCCCCAGGCAAAATAAAACATTAATGGGGGAGGGGCTGCACACCACCCCGCAGCCCCCCACCTCACTGGGGCTAAAATCAATTTAGTGCGAGAGGCCCGTGGGGCACCCCTGCAGTCCCAGGGACCACCACCAGGGGGATGGGCCTCCAGGGCTAAAATCGGCCCGGTAGGAAGACTGCAGGCCCCGCCATTATTAATTTATTTTTTAAAATAATTTTTTTTAAAGGCTGGACTCCGGGGGATGGGGTGCCTGGGACTGGAATTGGCCCGGGAGGTGAGCCGCTCAGTCCCTCTCCCTTTTAGTTTATTAAAAAACAATTTAAAAATATGCCAGGCCCTGGGGAATCGGGTCCCCGGGCTGACATTTACCCCTATTTCCCTATTCAAAATAGGCCAGGCCGCTGGGGTGGGCTCCCTGGGCCTAAATTGGCCCTGGGGGCAAGCGGCCCACTCCCTAAATAAATAAAAAAACAAAAATAAGACAGGCAAGTTGCCGGAGGCCACACCCCCTTTCTCCACCACTCCCCCAAGCAGCAGTGCGCCAGAAGGTGCGTTTGCAGGGTGGGGGCAAAAGGGGGCATGGCCTCTGACCATGTCTCAGCAGTCCAGGTGTGTGGGTCTTACTGGACCTAACAGGAGGGCTAGTTGGCCCCCAAGGACCCTCAAGAGCCAAGGGGACATCATCCCCCAAATAGTAGTGCGGCAGGAAGCGCGTTTGCAGAGTGGAGGAGAAAGAGGGCGTGGCCACTGAAAACCTATTAGCAAACCCATTGTATGGGACTTGCTCGATGTAGTAGGAGGGGTAGTTGGCCCCCAAGGACCCTCAATAGCCAAGGGGACTTCATCCCCCTACTAGTAGTGCATCAGGAGGTGCGTTTGCAGAGTGGTGGAGAAAGGGGGCATGGCCTGCTATCAGATTGCAGCAATTTAGCTGTATGGGATTTACTGGAGGTAATAGGAGGGGTAGTTGGCCCCCAAGGACGTCCAGGATTGCTAAGAAGTTGTCATTTACGTACCCACTAGCACACTCATACACCCACTTAGACATCAACTGACAGAAAGTTACATACATTTACCCAACCAGTTACTCTCCTATACATTCACTGAGACACCTAATCACTCACTTATATAGTCAGTCATGCACCCACTGAGACTTCCAAACAGACACTCATACACCCACTGATTCACCAATGCACCTTGGTATATACATTTAACACTCATAAACCTTTTTAAAACAGTCACAGTCACTGGATGATGTCATCACTGATGTCAACATTTGTGTCATTTAAGATGTCATCAGTGATGTCACTGACCATGTCATGTGTGATGTAATATGTGAGTTCATAAGCAGTTCTTTGCGGGGGCGTGAGTTATAGTTAACTTAGCTAACTATAACATCTGAATTTCACTGGTTTTGTATTAGTGAAATCTGACCCTAACTATAACATCCCTGTATCCATTGGTTTTTTCAGTGATATAAATAACTATAACTGATGAATTTCACTTGTTTTGAACGCGTGAAATTTGAGCTTAACTATTACGTCTGCTGTAACCTTTTGTTAGGGACAATTTTTTCAGGTAATGTTTTAGCTATGATTTTATGGCGGCTATCTTAACCTATACCGAAAAAAATGGCATGTATAAGGTCTCGTGCTTTTATTTGATTTTCAAATCGTTTCTCAATGATACAAATATCAGAGCAGTGGCCAGGCAGCTGTTCACATATTTTTACCAATTCTAATAGATTGTCAAAGATTATTATGCACTAATTATGTGAAACACAAAATAATCGAATAGAACTCAGAATTTATAGTCATCCTGGTCGACTGCCAGTTTACACATATCGTGTTCCTTGGAAAGCAAAATTTTACACAGCATAAATCAAAATAAAATAAATAGACATTGGATCTTAAAGAAGAATAACTCATTTGTCATATGCCATTGTGCCCTGAATAGGCTCACCCTATATGATGATGGTACTATATAGCGTTCTATTGTCATGCCACACATTATTTGTACATAATTGAGCCCTGAATGGGCACATGTGGTCAGGCGTATATTTGATACCACATTATACTGAAAGTTAACATTGACACATATTCTGTGGACTGACCCATGTGTGTAGAGTGGATCGCTGTTACAGAGAAAGGGACCTATTACTTATCCTATATGGACCCAGAGTTCTTAGTCACAATTAAGGCCTATGGGATTTTTGTCTGTAAGGTAATTATATAGTTAGACTCCAGTTGTCATACTTTTCATGTTCTGTCTCCTCCCCTCTCTTCTCTAGCTACTTGGTCCAGCCAGTAAAATCTTAGGAGATCACGATTACTGTCATGGTGCGTAAGCGGGATCCCAATTAGTGATTAATTGTGTGTGCTCTAATACTCCTTTTTTGGCTGTATGGGTTCGACTGCCCAAATGTTTCTTCTCACATGGGCACACGAGGCAGTATGCAAAATGGTCCAAATTACAATTGAGAAGTTTGTTAAGTACACCTTTTTTCCTGGATTGGGGATCTCTTACATTTGCCTTTTTTTGCTAAATTTGCAAGCTTTGCACTGCATGCATAGAAAGATTCCTGCGATGCCTTCCTTTTTATAAATATTATCTGAAAAGTGGCTGTGGACCAGTAGGTCCTTCAATGAGGCACTCCATCAATAGCATATTGGGGAGATGTGGTTAAAACAGGGGCAACAAAAGAGTTGGTTCTTAATATCTGCCAATTTCACTTCATGATTTGATATAGTTTAGATGAGCTTGTAGAATGGCTTGTAAGCAGTCTCATGGATTCTTGCCCCATTATGGTACTATGTGTCCTATACCAATCAAGTAGTAGTTGCTGTCTTGATGTATGTCTTACTTTTTTGGCTGCATCATTGCAGACAGCAGATAGATATCCACGTCTCTTAAATCTATCTAATTTCTCTCCCTCTACCTGTTAGGAGTTCTGAATTGTTG
Organism: Calotriton arnoldi; assembly: GCA_963921515.1. NCBI lineage: Eukaryota > Metazoa > Chordata > Amphibia > Caudata > Salamandridae > Calotriton > Calotriton arnoldi. Next base: position 182,324 of record CAWUFW010018302.1, on the reverse strand, counting down.
AACAATTACGCTTTATGCACAGCAGTTCCCCATATGGAATGCTATTTATTAACTTGGTAGGTGATGAATGCTGGTGTGAAACAAGGAATTTGCAGACTTGGGTTTCCTGAAGAGTTTGTTTGTAATTTGTTATTCTCCACAAAAACAGTCTGATATAGAAATGTAACACTGGTGTCACTTATGTGGCTGGTAAACTGTAAATTAAGGGAGTTGGTATTCAGACTTTCAATATGCTGCTCAACGTCACTGCGAGTCCCTTTCCATATTATAAATAATTAATAGATGTAACATGCCCATAGCACTAGGGACTCCAACCATTGCTCATTGTTATCTGCCCAGGCCATGCGCTTCTCCCACCAGCCCACAAAAAGATTTGCATAGCTGGGGGCGAAGCACGTGCCCATGGCAGTGCCTTGCTGCTGTTGGTCAAACTGCCTTCAAAAGAGAAAGATGTTATTATGCAGACAGAACTTCATGAATTGTATAGGCATGGTGTTATGTTCATGGTATTTCAATGCACGTGTCTTTAGAAAATATTGAACTGCCTTCAGTCCCTTTCCAAGTGTTTTAACTAGGGATTGCCATGTTTGCCGTATGAAAACCTCTTTTATGGACACAGGGACTATATTACTCATGATATTGAATGCCCGTAACACAGTGCTTGCCGTACGAAGCCTTTGCCCCTTCCTGTCCATCGGCACGTGCTCCTTAAATTAATGCACCCACTCTAGGTAAACTTCTCTCTCTGGGCACACATGCATGAGGGTGCCAAGACCATACAAGATATTCTATCCACAGGCTAAACCCTGACCGCGTCTTTACCACACATGCCTTTACCACGCAATTTAGTGGTAAAGACATGTTTGGTAAATGGGCATGTGTGGTAAAGATCACACTCCTGCCCATCTGCCCTAAACTCTAAAGACACCCTAAACTTAAAATGCCTACTCCCCGCCTACCCCAGCCCAACTTCCCCCTCGATCTGAAATTACCCCTATCCTGTCCCCTACCCTGAGCCCTACAACTCAGCCCCATTAAAACTACTCTGACCCCAGCCCCTCCCTTAGCCCTAAAACAAGCCCCCACCCCCTAAAACCTAACCCCACCTACCCCGTCCCAGCCCAACTGCTCCCTCAGCCTTAAACTGGCCCCATTCCTATCCCCTGCCCTGAGCCATAAAACACCCCACTCCAGCCTGAAAACTACCACGACCCCCCAACCCCCAAAACTACCCCAACCCAAATAATCTACCTGATCCCCAACCCCCAAAACTACTTCCAACCCAAATAATCTACCCCACCTCCGTCCCCTGCCCCTTTCCTGTCCCCTGCCCTGAGCCCTAAAACTTCTGCCCCCCCAGCCCTTAAAACTACCATGACCCCCTCCCAGCCCTGAAAACTACCCCACAACCTCTACAAACTACCCCCCATCCCCTCAAAACCCATCTTACCTCTCCTCCTCATCCCTATCCTTCCTCTTCCTGCTTCCGGCAGCAGCAGCAACTAGACCGCGCATATGCCTTAACTATGAATATGCGTGGTTAAGGCATATTCGTGGTTTAGACATGCGTGCTGCTGCCTTCGTGGTTCAGCCCCGCGTAGTTCATGCTTCGTGGTTAAGGCTGTTTCCCAGATGAATATTATGTTCGTGAAATCTGAGCATGCTTGACGAATGTGTTTTTGAATTTATGCTGGTGCCTTATTTTTATTGCAAATTATAATATGCAACTATGCATCTAGGCAGCCTTTGCTAGGCATGAGAGTGAGCTGAATATCCCATTAAGAGGATAAGAGTAGAATGTCTCCGCTCATTATTATGCCACCACCATCACTAGTACTCACACTGGTGTTGGGCACCTTCACGCAGGTCTACTGACATTTGCTTGGAATTGGGCTTGATTTCATGCAATATATATATCAGAATGTTTTAATGATGTCCTTTTTCTTGTTACAAGGCAGTACGATGGTGGACCCACACAAAAAGGAGATTGTAGGCCATTTTCTGTATCAGTTGTCTTACTGTAACAAAGTCAACATTAGGTTAATATGTTTGTTTGTTATCACAGAAAGACTGTAAAAACTGTCCCTGAAGAATGCTCCTGAACCCTGGATTGGGTTGTTCTAAAGGCAGAAATATATCGACCATATAAGGGGCATATTACTTCCAAACTCCTCTAACTGCTTTTATTTCTATCCACTGGGGGAGCCAGAATAAAACTTTGTAACCAACTACAATATATAGGGCTCTACCTCTCAGCCATTCCTGGCCCTCATCTTTGAAACAAAACACCTCAGCTCCTCTCTGTTGCAGAGTTGTAGCCCATACCAGGTACCATTGGTCCTGGTGTGAGGAGGGAACCCAATGATGAAGCATGCCACCTTTGGGTGGGCAAGGGTTTTTGTCCTAAAAAAAGATTTTTTTCACATACCCTAACTCACCTCAACCTCTCTGACTAGAAATACTTTTTGTGCTTAATCCTGCTCAGGGGTGTCAGTGCAGCTTCCCTCCCAAAGGTAGCTTCACATTTGAAGCTTGACTTTTGGCTAATCCCCCTGAGCAGCCATTGTGTAGGAGGGGGTTACACCTCTCTCACTGTCAACAGCTTTGTTGCTGGGCCTGGTAGTCGTTCACACGTCTCTACAGGCGTGCAGAACTCTGTCTGTGTATTAAAGCCATTGTGAGTCCACTGCACTAACTGGACACAGAAATAGCAACTATCTAGAGGTGCCAAACTTTAAAAATCACTTAAATGTTCACTTGACCATTAAGCTACATTTAATGTCTCGATTAATGTGATACCGTACATGACCCTGTTAGGTAGTCCCCTTCAGGAGTTAACTGGGTTGGGTTGCAAACTGGGAACCCCTGCATTGGCCAATAGGGCTACTAACTTTATCCACAACAAAAGGACAACTTGGAAGATTTGCTGTTAAGACATATGAAAATATATGCCTGGCTTAACTAAATACAGCTCCCTGCCATAGTCTCTATAGGCCTTCCTTAGGGAAGACTTACATGTATTGCTGAGGGATGTGGTGGTCTTGCTATTAGTTTTAATGGCAAAGTCCAACTAGCGGTGTACACACTGCCCTTCCATTCTGGAGTGGCAGGTTGGGAGCCATTTTGCCCTTTGTTGCACCTAGGGTGGCAGAAATAGTACTGCAGCCCTATGTGGACACTCTGCCTTACATGCTCTGGGTACCATATACTAGGGACTTATAAGTAAGTCAGTCTTGGCCAATTGAGTATAGCCAATTCAACATATCTTTTGTTAGGGGTTAGAACACTGGCATTGAGGCCTGGTTATCAGGCCTCGATGCAGTCTCAGAGTTGAAAACCAACAGCATCAGTCCAAAAAGTGGGGTGAACATGCAAAAAGAGGCATTTTCTTACAGTTAGAGATAAGTTATAGTTAGGAAAACTTTCTTTATGTTTGGTATAGAAACCCAACTTAAACGACACAAGCATTAGAAATTCTACAGTTAGTTATAGCTTTAATTTATCGTTCAACCACTACTGACAAACTAATATGTCATACTTATAACTCACATTTGTACTTATGCACCACCTTAAAGTTCAGATAACTTGCACACCTCCGTACAACACAGTCTTTTCACCTCATTCTTCACGCTACATTGACTATAACTCACCACTGTACTATGCAGTGTGTCCAGGAAAATCATGAAATTTCATGTATCATAAGTGTTGTTGGTAATGCAGTGATTTCACATGCTTTAACTTCTGTAATGTGCAAGGGCATACATAGTGGATGGAGAAGGGGCAAGCAATACTTAATGCAGTCTGGTGAGTGAGGCGAGAAGACTGTGTACTGTGGTGTGTGAGGTATCTGAAGTTTGATTTATATGTATGACACACATTAGTTTGAAAGAGGTGCTTAAATGATAAATTAAAGATATAACTATAATTGTATCATTTCTTAAGGTTGTGTCGCTTAAGTTGGGTTTGTATGCCAAACTTAACATTTCCACACCAAAACTTGTCTTTAACTTTTGTTTTTGTGTGTGAATTTCAATGGTTTTTCTAATGTTAGTAACAAATGTGTAATATTGATACTGTTTAATGATGTGGAGTGGAGTGTTAAGTGGAGTGTGGTAGAATATAGTGGTGGATAGTGTTCTAAAGTGTACTGTGGTACAGTATATTTTGTTATACTGGAGTGGAATAAAGTGGAATTTGGTATACTGGAGTGGCGGACACTCGAATGGCATACAACAGAGTGGCGTAGAGTGGATTTACATACAGTGGAGTGGCACACACTGAAGTCGGAAATAGTAGAGTGACATATATTGCAGTGGCATGGAGTGAAGTGGCGTACAGTGCAGGGGTATACAATGGAATAGCACAGAGTGGAGTGTGGAAAAGTGGAGTTAAGTCCTGTAAATATTGTAAAGTGCCTTCGCATAGAGTCTAGTGGCGTACGGTGGAAAGCTATAGAGCAGAGTGTTGTATAGTGTAGAGGCAAATAATGGAATATCGTATACTAAAATAGCATACAGTGGAGTGTGGTACAGTAGAGTTGTGTAAACTAGAATAGCGTACACTGGAGTGGGGTACACTGGAGGGTCATACAGTGGAGTGGCATACAGTTGAGTGGGTACAGTGGGCTTATGTAAAGTCGAGTGTTGTGCAGTGTAGTGTTGTAAAGTACAATTGCATGGAGTGGCTTATATTGGTGTGGTGCAGAGCGGAATAGCGTACACTAAAGTGGTGTACAGTGCAATAGGCTACAGTACAATGGGGTATACTGGAGTTGCCTAAAGTTTAGTGCCATACAGTCCCATACAGGGGAGTAGCATGAAATTAAGCAGTGTTTACTGTAATAACGTACAGTTTACAGGCGTTAAGACTTGAGACACATTGGAGTGACATATAGTGGAGCAGGGCACAGTAGAGTGTTGTACAATTCAATAGGATTTATTATAGAAGTGTAGAGTCTAGTGAGGTACACTGAAATGTTGTTTAGTGGAATGGTGCAGAATGTAGTTTTGTAAAGTGAAATAGCATACAGAACATTGTGGAACACTGCAGTGGTGTATACTGTATTTTAGCAGAATTGAGTGCCGTGGAGTGGAATAGTGTACACTGGAATAGCTGTACACTCCAGTAGTGTACCATAAAATGGGGCATAGTGGAATACCATATACTGGAATAGCATAAAGTGAAGTTGGGTATAGTGAAATAGCATGCAGTTGTGAGCAGTACGGTGTAGAGTTGACCAGTAAACCAGCATACACAAAAGTGTAAGAGAATGCAATGGTGAGCAGTATAATAGCATAAAACATAGTGGTGTACAGTGGAGTGGCGTACACTGAATTTGATTGGAGTGTGGTGGAGTAATGTACAGTGGATTAGCGTAGAATTTAATGGCATATACTGGAGTGTCGCAAAGAGAAGTGGCATACTGTAAAAAGCGTAGAGTGCAGTGGCATAAAGTCAACTCTTATGTACTGGTGTGTCGTAAAGTGGAGTGTGTACTTAAAATGAAAGGTCCTGTAAAATAATGTGAAAAGACATGAATGTTATATCTGAAAAATATGAATTTTTACATCTAAATGTTAAATTTGAGGCTGAATATATAAATCATGTAAGTAATTGTAAACTTAAATGCCGTATAAAACTTTCTTATATATTGCACTATGGTATACCATGCAAAGTTCACAGCATACCACAGTACATGGGGTTTGGAACTGGTGATGTGATTGGTTGATGGCTGTGTTTACCAAAGGTAGAAATCAGCCATGTACTTTTTATGACATTTATGCATTACTGTCCGGTCAATGTTTTGCTGACTTCTGGGTTAGGGTGTTACATATAGTTAATTATTAAGTTTTATTATCGTTAACAACCTATTGCCACTTTTATGAAAAGGTAATTGGTTAAGTTGTCGGTTTGGGAAATTCCATATATTATCGACTTATGGATATTTTCCAAATTTTATACCTTAATAATACTGCAACTAATTGAGGAATGTCCGCACATTTCCACCTATTTGAATGTGGATGGAGTAAAAGTTTTGCATGTTGGCTGAAGGGAGTAAAAAGAAAAAGGGGTGTCCCAAAGCATGCTTGAATCCCATATATTTAATATACACTTTAAAATTTGTGTTGCGCGAAAAGCGGGAATTGTATTTTATTTACATTTGGCAGAATTACATATTATCGTGTGCACATGTTTATTTTGTGTAGTGCAGGTAAATTGTGTAATTATTTTATAAGTTTGTATGCACTGAACATTAGTTATTTTTATTATTTTGGCATTGTTGCGAAATGTGGGGGTATTTCACGGTAGTCCCACGGTAGATAGTCATCATAAGTCATTAGCTGATTAGGTCATGATTGGCTTTACAAAAGGCAGACATGTTGTTTTTAGGTACACTTTCCCCTTGTTGTGCACTACACCTTCCGATGTAAGTAAGTATTAGGTTTGGTATATCTGCCCAGAGCTGGAATGACCTTTTATTCCATGAGGCATTATCCCAGTGAGCTGGAACCATTGGAGGCTGGTTTAGGCTGCCCAGGGCCACTGCTGTTGCCTCAGTCACTTTCTCCAGCTTCCAAGATTATCTGCAGCATGCACAGGTGGGCTTCAAAGAGCGAGAAAAAGAGGGATGGAGGTGGAGATTAAGAGCTTAGGGAGGTAGAGAGGAGAAGGAGAGAAAGAACGGCTTGATGGTAAGACAGAGAGTGAGGAGCAGAAGGGAGAGAGCCTGATTTGATTATTTTTTACCAGGACTGCTTTTGGCTCCTCAGTTCAGCCCTGACAATACCAAAAGGCTAGCATCCAACATAGTCCTACTGGCTTTGGCAATGCTTATTTTGCTGGCATATGCTGAAAGCGTGTATCAACCTATGGACAAGTGTGTGCATACCATAAGGCAGCTTCCTGCAGTGCCCTTAACATAGCTCCAGCCTTACATCCTTAATGCTTCGCAAACATTAAAGACTGACAAATCACGGAGCTCACAGTCATGTGTAACTCACCCTTGGCCTTCGGAACTTACGCATAAAATCATATGCTATCAACATATATTTCTGGCATGTGCCTTTGCTTGCTCTTCTAAGGAACCATTCACAAAATCTGCCTGAAAAAAGTACAACATTTTCACACATATGCTTACATCTACAATTGAATATGATTTATTATGTTTTTTTTTGCAATTCTTAGAATTTAATAAAACCGGCCACCAATCTTCCAAATTTGAAGTTTCCTCGTGTTTACCTACAACTGCACGCCTAACCTCAAAAATATTAAAGAAATTGGATGCTCATCGGTCTATCTCTCCAGATGAGTGGAGCTTTATATGGAAATCAGGAATCTTTTACAAAATCACTCCCTCTTAATCCCAAACGAAATATTGGCTCCTACATTGGAATGAAATCATGTGGCATTGTGTGGAGTGGAATTGTGTGGCATTGTGAGAACTGGAGTGGAATCGTGTGGCGAGAAGTGGAGTGGAATTGTGTGGCATTGTGTGGTGTAGAGTGTTGTAGAATTGTGTAACATTTTGAGACGTGCACACAAATCTCTGTCACTCCCTCTCTCTCTCATCTAAATTGTACTACTGCAGTCACATTCCACTAGAGTTACTCGGATCACTGTATTAAGCTTGTTACAATGCTGGTGGAAGGCAAATCCATTAAATGTTTTTACAATGCATTTTTTTTAAACTTTGCAGTAAGACATGTGGTTCTGATGAAAAAATTTATAAAATATGCGTGTATTAGTAGAAATTAACTGGAAGGAGCTTGCTTTTGTTTTCAGATGTTAAACAGTGCACGTAGAATGTTTGCATGCAGATTAAATAATAGCAGTGAAATGCAATGTGCAAGACGTACAAGTTTCAGCCTGAGGGTGTTAAGGAAACAGCAGTGTCAGCTGATTAATGAAGTGCCACACTGATTTCAGCTTAAGGTAGAGTATGTGCATTGCAGCAAGTATGTGGTGAGTTTACTAGGGCGTTTTTAGAATGGTAGCTGAATTCTGTAAACTGAATTTGAAAAAAGGGAGAAGGTGTGGGTAGCAGGGAGAAGAAGCACCATAGACAACGGGGTGAGAGGGGAAGAAGAAATAGTACCTCAGTCAGCGCCAGCAGCAGGCAGAATCTAATCAAGATGACTCAATCAGTGTTTCTTCCATGGTCCCCAGTAAAATCAGTAAGTGAAGCCCGTCACATGCTAGCCAATTGGGAAGCAGGAAAGAAGAGCGGCAATGATGCTAATGAATGGTAAGCGATGGGCAGTCCAAATCCTTTATTGGAAATAATACCACCTCCAGCAAACAGTGCATGTACTGTCTGCAGGTAAAAGCTAACAACTGTGATCATCAGTAGCCTCATTACAAAATTGTAAAGATTCCCTGTGCTCCACAGACCAAAATAGTATGTTTTAAACTAACAGTGACTGATTTATGTTTTTTCATTGCAAGAGTTATGAGGTCTTTGCCAGGGAAGCTGTGAAACAGCATTACGTCCAATGTTCCGTGGGCCAGGTCTGTGACATTGAAGACTTTACAAAGCAAATCTCCATCAACACCACTATTGTAGGAGTGCTGATGCAAGACGTGATGCGAGGGGTGGATCCAGTGAGGAGCGAGCAAGCCGAGGCAAGCGGTCTGCTCGTGCCTCCCCTTCCCCCTGCAGCCTGAAACTCATGAACCGCGACCCGCTGCCTGAGACCCGTACCACCTTCACGGGTTAGCGGGTCACGCCGCTGTTGTCTGCCTACTTCAGCGGGTGCGCGGACAAGGACCAGTGTGGCTGCCGATAGTTGGTGGCCACAGAGCGTGAGACACAGGCGCTCCGTGGAGACGGCCTGACTAGGTTGAGGTTTCTTCGGGTGGGCCCCACTCGTCTGTCCTTCCAGCCAGCATGGCGGGAGCAAAGGGAGTCAAAAGATACTCCAAACCAGCATGAAAATAAAAGGAAAAAAAGGGGAATAAATAGTTCAGCCAGAGACATAGCGCAACTCAAGAGGTCTCCTCAGCTAGAGTTCAACTCCATTCCTGCTACTTCAGCCATAGCTCTGCAGGGTTCCAGGCTTTGGAGCAGTTACAGAGGTTCCTCAGCTACAGCGGCTACAGCTCCTCTTCAGTTACATCAGCCATAGCACTGCAATATTCTAGGCTACGCTGTATTGGCTGTATTGGAAGTAAGGACCTTACGCATCTTGTGGGAGCCTGGAGGTAAGAAGGCCTTTCATACTATCTGTCTCTCTATTCGCCATGGGCCCACTCTGTTCTTGCTACTCCTCTCATACTAGCCCCGGTCTTCATCCCAGCTGACAGCCTAGTGTGACCTGGAGTCTCTGCAATGATGTAGCAGAATAAGAGGAATTTGACCCTGGTCACTGCCAAAGAGGGAGTTCCTGAAGCGCCAGAAGTGCTGGAAGGAGCCTTCCGGCAACGACCCCCAGTAGGCCCCCAGTAGGCTTCAGAGAGCCGGGAGAGAGGGAGGAAGGATCTGCACACAGCCTGGAGAAAGGAAAAAGGGTCAGTCTTAGTGTAGAACCGATAAGAAAAAACTAAAACAGAGCTAAGCAAGTAAGATCAACGGAAATGAGATCATAAATCTAGTCAGCCGCACAAAATAGTAGTGCTTAAAGAGTACCAACACCAATACCCTTCCATCATGCGCTCAGGGAGAACGAGGGGAGTGCCATTATCCGCTCGGCAGAAAGAGAAGCAGCTCGATGGTCCAGTCTCAAATAATGTCTCTCATGCACATACTGAGGGGGAGCTAGACTTGGTAGCACAAGAAGAAGGGCTTGTATTTTCTCACTTCAAAGCTCCAGCAGTTAACCTCGGCCAGCAAGGAAACGCGTGCAGGAAATTTGATCTTTTAAAGAATCCAGTTGACGCATTACTTATTTTTCGTAAGGATATTCACTCAAGTGGTCATCAAAGCCCGATACAGCAACACCTGCGGGATGATTCCACCTTAGATCATAAAGAAGCCCTTAAAGTACATGCAGATCTTAAAGTGCCCGTCTCCACTGATAGCCCAAAAACAAAAAAGGGTTCCTTTCAATGGGAATCTTGGGTGACAAAAAGCATCCAAGTGCGAGACCCCAGGAGCAGAGGAGAGTTAGGGGCATTACAATTGGAGTCGGCCAAAATCTCGGATGGAGCGATCAATACTTCAATCGCTATGGAAAAACCCAAAAGGGACAAGGAGCCAAATATAATCTTCAATTCAGGCAAGGTCATCCAAGTCGCAGCTGAGGTGCATTATCATACCCCCCACAACACATCTAGTCCTAAAACCAAAATAAATGGCCTGGACGGTAAGGGCCTCAAACGGGGGTTAGACTCAGAAATTGACAATATTGACCCATTGTCAAGTCAATACATCATCACCACACCCTTGGGGACTGAGGCCCAACTAGACAAGGTCTTTTTATCACCTCAGGGGGAGCTCCAGGCAGTGGAAGTAGTATCGCTGGGGCCATGTTCAGTCGTAACTGGGTCTCCATCGCCGGATACCCCTGCCATTTTTATACAAGCCGACATTCCTCATAACCAATCTCCCAGGGAACAAGGAAAAGGAAGCAATACTTGTGACATTTTACTGCACTCATTTCACTCATCAGTCATGCAAGCTTGATATTCAGGTGGATCTTTTAAATACAATGGCTCTAGAATTACTGCAATCGACTCAAAAATTAGTTAGTGCAAAGGGCGCAGTTCGATGCACAGTGTGCCTCCACCTGTGCTTGTAGCCCAGTATTAGACACACTGACATTGGTTCCAGAGATGCTAGAAACTGTGCTTGCAGAGCTTAAGGGGCCGTTACATAATGACACTGTCGTAATGGACTCTCAAGGGCGAACTAATCCTGATAGAAAGGGTCCTGGAACCACATTGCCCCTCAGAAACTCATCTGAAGTAGGAGTTGACATGGGAGAGATAACCAATGCGGAGAGGGAACAACAAAAGACGGAATCTGAAGAGTCGCGTAAAAACAGACAGATTACCAACTTGGACTCCAGTTCTCGTCACAGATTTCATCTATCAAACCTCAAGGCTCCGGAAAGGAGACCCTTAAACTTAAAGGTACACGCAGTGCCAACGCTTGCCTCACAGGGGGAACTGGGCCAGCTTTAAAAAAGACAGCATAATAGACTCAGAAAAACTCATAATAAGAAGGTTAAGCAATGTCCAGAGGATCTCCCTCGCGGTCAACCAGGCAAAGTCTACGCTATTTTTCTAGTAAAGGCTACAAAGTCATCTGCTACTCCAGAAAAAAGGCAAGAAGATCCTGTAGAGGTACCATTCATTGATGGAAAGGGGGCTAATTCGGAATCCTCCCAAGTTAGAGTACCATCAAGGAGGAAGGTAAATGATCAACAATTTGGCTCAGAATCAACGTTAGTAAGCCCACTTTAGATTAGGCAAGAAGGGGCCAACTACAACATTGGCTGATTATGATCGCAAACAGCTCAGCCCAAAGAACCAGGCTGGTAGCATGCTAGGCAATACACACACGGACAGTAATATATGTGATCTGCCTCCTAAAGGAGGAATCCAACTAACCACCATTGAAAAAAGTATATTTCCTATAAAGCCAAAATAACAAAAAAAAACACTAATATGGAGCCATGAACAAGACTGTGCAGCGTTACAACAGTGTTCGCAAATAGTAGAGCAGGGCTCCAACAAACAGGTAGTAGTTCGATTAGTTCAGTCAAGTTTAAGAGCCCCGGCGTTTTACATCAATCGACCTAATATCCTCTGCAAAGTGACATTCCACCCAAAATATAAGTCAAGGGTTCAGTTTGACAAAATAAACAGAGACAATGATACACATGGCCAAAGAAATACCGGCGTTAAGTCACACTGAGACATCCGACATCTATTTGGTCACATTTTTATATGGTCCACTAGGGGGTGGTGAAGAATTGACATTGATCACTTGACAACAAGTGCCTTAACTGATCAGGTGTGAACAGAAACGGAGGCATTTGCAAACTGGAGTATAGTCATGTCAAGGGAAAAGGAGGAAGCATATCCACAATTCCTCCCCCCGGAAGGTCGTGAGGTTAGTGCCTGTGAAGAAAGTGAGGAGGGAAGAAAGGGCGCTCATGGTGCGATTAAGGGTCAACAAAATCCTGCGAATAATTGAAAATTAGTAGCAACTTCAATTCTAAAAGAGGCATGGAGTCAATCAATTTCATCGTGTAGTTTCACCACAGCTATCTTGGAAGAGAAATGCACTGAGGAAGGTACAGCAAGTCAAGCTCCACACCAAAGCTCTGACTGGTCTTGGCGCTCTATTTTCTGGGTCATACAAAAAATTCAAAAAACAGAAAAATAGCTCGCTAATAGGCCAATAAGAGAATACTGTTGCCATCTGTGCATGGAATATTGAGGGTCTTTCTGCAAAGCGGGATGATAAGGATTTTTTTATCCTTTATCAGAAGATTTCAAATAGTGCTCCTGCAAGAGACATGGGCTCAAGAAGAAATTGATCTCCCAGCTTATTTATGCTACACCAAACCGGCAATTAAAACAAATACAATGGGGCATGCTGCAGGGGGACTAGCGCTGTATGTATCAGTGGATCTTGACGTCAAAACTGAAAAAGTAAAGATAGATCACCCAAATGCACAGGCAATAAAGGTTTGGTCCAACCACTCATTCAATGTATCACCCTTGTTGATAATAAACATTTATATTCATCCCCATTCAACCAGAAAAAAAGAATCAGTGGAAATTATATTGAATTTTAGATCAACTCAATGCTCAATTAATCCAGTGCCCCTAATTCTATTGTCTCGTGATTTTAATGTGAACCTTCGCCAGATCACATCTAGGAATCAGATAATGGACATTATCGATCACATTTAGCATGTTCTGCCTAGCCAAGTTTTTAAACAATGGGCGGACACAATGGGGAAAGAAGCGGCAAACAACCTGGAGCATTTGGGCTCACTAGTATTAAATGGCCGAGTGGCACCGGATATTCCAACACAGCCATCACATCACTCGGTAAAATTCTACACAGTTATAGATTACTCCTTAGTATTGGTCCCTCTATATCATATGGTCACAAGTTTCAGTTTGGATAATAGGTTGGAAAGTGACCATAAGCCACAAATGATCAACTTAAATATTACATTCCACAATCAATCTGTGCCCCAAATAGGCTATGCCACGGTACAAAATTATAAAAAAAACTACAGTGGTCGGTAGCCGGCATTGTGAAAGTTGAATATCAAGCCAGAGATTTTTGGGACAAACTACAAGATACATGTCAAAATCCTCTGGATCATTGGGGGCCATTCTCTATGCTCCTTTTAGAGGGAAATGCCCCCCGACAAACAGCTAGAGCAACTATAGTGAATTCTTTTCCAAGAAAAATCTCAGTGCAACTTTCTTTAGCCAAAAGAAATTGAACCACGCTTTGAGGGTATTAAGAAACAACCCATCCTCAAGAGTCCGGAGAGAGACTTTACCTAAATTAAGGATATTATACAAAAAAGCGATAAGGCCCCAAACAAAAATCGAGTTTGACCGGTATTGGTGCAAAAGTCTCCAAGCCTCCAAACGCAAAGACTCAAGAGAATTCTGGAAGGTAGTCAACCAATCCGCCAACAGGAAATTCCAACGTTCGACATCAAATATTCCAGAAAAAACCTGGAGCAAACACCTGGGCGATATGTACGGGGGCAGCCATTGTAACCGGATCTTTAAAAACAGCCAGTCAAAATAACATCAGGACAGACCTCTCCAGGGTGATTCTACCTACAACAGTGGAAATAATCATTAGTAATAGCCGTCAGATTGGGGCCCTAGGGCCGAATGGCCTACCTCAAGCTCTTTAAGAGCACCTGCAATTCTGGGCAGAGAAATTGACAACTCTATTTAATCACATCCTGGTGAGCCAAGAAGTTCCTGATAACTGGAGGGGATCAATTCTGGCCCCTATTTACAAAGCTGGACAAACTTCGGACCCAGCCAATTATCGACTAATAGCTATTATGGATTGTGAGGCCAAGTTTTCACCAAATATCTGCTGGGCGAACCCACGGACTGGGTGGAATCTAAAAATCTGTTGCCTAGAAACCAGACTGTTTATTAAGGGTCTTGGTACATTGATCAATATTCAAATGCTGGCACTTACTATTGGACAAACAAGGCGTCGCTCAATGAACCTAAATTTGTGTTTTGTTGACTTTCGATCTGCTCAGAGCGATACAATTATTGTATACAGATACATGGACAAGATTTAAATTGAGTCAAGGCACATCAATTGAAAACAAAAATACCAACAATGAATGACCTAAAACAAGGCTCTGTCTTGGACCCTCTCTTGTTCAGTTTGTATCTTGCGGATATTTCTCTTGATTTGAACATCATTGACTTGCACTTCCCGTCTGTGGCTAGCTTTAAGGTTTCCCACCTTTTGTACGCTGACGATATTATCTTACTTAGGTATACAAAGATGGGGCTTTAGCGGTTAATTAGCAAAACTGCTCAGTATGCCTCGTCCCACAGGCTAAAAGTTAACTTAACTAAAACAAAAACTATGCTAGTGACAAAGGGAATAGTTTGCCACCCAAAATTCTGTGTAGAAGGTATCAGGCTTGAGTCAGTGCAAGAGTCAAATACTTTGGTGGTAATATTTGACGTAAGGGGCTTATTTAAGAACCAGTGTGCAGTGATACAAAGAAGGAATAACTCTTTAATAACAGCGTTTGCTTCCCTGTGGAACGCCCTAAAGGGCCTGTCACTCAAGCCCCTACTACAAGTTATGACAGCCAAACATTTGCCATCTTTGACATATGGTGTGGAGATTTTGAGAGCGACGGCCGTTACAACTATAGACAATCTCGTGGTAGGGGCATACCGTTGCCTATTTAATCTACCACAGCTGGCTTCGCCAGCACAAATCCGACTAGAGTTTGGCCTAAGAAGACAACATTTAAATAGTTTAGGTGCATATTTGAAATTTTGTCATAAGCTAAGAAACGATAATAACTCAAACCTTATGGCAGTCGTTTGGAGGCTATAAGTGATCGGAAATATTTTACTGCTCATGAATATTTTAATTTGGCCATATCTACTTTTAATGCAGAACATTGATGGGCCCTATCCCTTTCACAATCTGCATTTAACAGAGTGATTAATGGGAGTAGTAAAAAGTATCATCACTGCTGGACAGAGAGGTGCTAGCGAAAAGGTCTCACGCGTGGATGGTAATTGTAACTTATGGCCAATTAAAACCCCAGAATTAACTGGGGGGTCTGAATGGACTAAACGCAAAGCTAAAGCTCCTAAGATTCCGACTTGCCTATCTCCAATTTCATAGTCACCTTCCAGTGTGGAAAAGACTGAGTAAGACAACGAACGGCATGTCGCCTCTGTAATTACGGCAGAGAAGACATTTGTCACATAGTTTGTAGCAGCCCAGCTTTAATAGCTGAATGTAAAAGCCTGCTAAATCCAGACTTCAATCAATATGCTGTTCATACATGCCATTAAGCAGAAATAGCAGGTTTGCTGGGTGAAGATGTATGATTTACTGGAACAATTTTAAAGTTTGTTGCTATTGCAGTGGGTAAGCTAGCTAAAAGTGCACAGTAAGGGTCTTTTGCTCCATACCATATTATCATTTTATCAATTTAGGAATGATTGTTAGGAAGGAGAGACAATCAAAGTAAGAGTCGGGCTAGCTTATTTACATAGGAGTACTAGAACAAAGTGAAAAATAAGAGCTTAGTAACTGTAAAGTTATGAGACGAGTTTACAAATAGCACATTGTACTTTAAATCCCTCATATGATGTAATCTCCCTTCACCTAATGCGGGTAAATTAAAAAAAAATGGGGCCACAAGTTTTCTGGCAGGCCATACCATAGTAACTGATTTTGTTCCTCCTTTAAATGAAATAGCTTACAGAGTGTAGTATGATTAATAACTAATAGAGGGAATAGGACACACTGCACAATACAGCGGAACTAGTAGGTGGAACAAGCCTCTCTCAATTGCACTTAGGCAGTATATTCTCAGGTGGTTTTAAATTATGAATTAATTGTCTTAAACTTAGGAATAATTTGCAAATGTTTTAAATTTGCGTTTTTTATAAGGCTATTGTTTTATGATTTTATGTACGAAATGAGGAAGATGTGTCACATTGTAAGTTTTTATTAAATGAACAATAAATTCTTAACTAACTTAAGTAACCTCTGTTGCTTTAATTCAAGAATTTCTGTGAAAACCTGATGATGAAGAAACCTCAATTTAACTTCTGATAACAATATATGAAGACTTCATTACGAGTTGCATGATACTGGTGGGATGCAAACCTCGCACCTATAATTACCAGTACTGTGTGGTAAAACCCCGCCAGTATTGTGCAATTATGAGTGTAACTCCATGGAATCAGCAATACCTATGCGGACCCAGTTTCACACGTCCTAAAACTGCACTTCATTCCCAATTCCATAGGGTTTAACACTCACTTTTTACCACCTGCTCTGAGCAGTTGGTAAATGGGAGCAGGGTCTTCTCTGCAAGGCAGTGGTGGAGGAAGCCAGGGTGTGGTGTAATCTCTTTCCCTGAAAAGGAGGGCGGGTGGGGCAGTGAAACGAGGCCTGGCTGCTGTGCAGCAGAAGCCCAAAGCGTTTTTTACCAGCAGTTTTTGCTCGTCAGTAAAATCAGGTCTGGTGTTCCCACGTCCAGGAGAAATGTGTGTGAAAACACTGGGCGATTAATGATCAGGTGGAGTGGAATTACATATGGGAATACTGCACCAATGACTCCTAATAAATATGGTGCAATTACCTAATGAATGATTACAGTACCAGAGTGATAAGACTTACCCAAAAAAGCAGTGAGCCGCAGAGACCACCCACTGGTTGGTTATGAGAGACCCTCCACAGATATGATTACCATTTTTCTCTAAGCTGATCTGCCAAGGCCATGACCCTTCCTGGGAATCTTCTCCTCCGACAATTCGATTTGAAATTGTAGGATGTCCACACACTAGAAAAGAGAGCATAACAATGTGTGCATGCATTTAAGAAGGACATTGATGCAAAGTGTACCTTGCTATAAAGCACTGGTACAACATGTGACAAAAATAGGTTAAAACTCTTTACCTGGAAAGATGGTCTAACTCCACACAGAAATACTGACACACAGTTTTAGATGTCCTTTTGGGCTCCTTTAGTGGGAACAAACACATGCTATACCTAAACACTGATGTACAATGCAGACTGGTTGATGCTGACTATCAAAGCTCTTACTTGATCCTGGAAGTAGAAGAGAGAACAGACAAACAACCCTCCTTTCTAAAAGGCAGTGGGAAATAAATGTCACAACCCTTGCCCAAAGCAGTGTTACAAAGAACTGCCCAATCCTAGGGCAAGGCAGGGCAATCCAAAACTAGAATGCTCATGATGAAGGTGGGGCAAACAAACAACCCTCTCCTATTCAGCAATGTGGGGAAACAAATAGCTCCCTCCCTTGCTTAGAGTGGGGGTGGGAGGGTGAAAGCAAAGATCGCCCCTTCCACTGGTTCTTCCAAAGTCCACACTATCCTTGGCAAAGGAGAGTACAAACACCTCGTCATCCCTGACCAAGGTTGCGGCAATTAAACAACCCCATTTATAGGAGGCGGTAGCAAACCTAGATCTCTACCTTCGAGCATGATAGGGGGACAAATAAACACACCCACCTCTGGTCAGGAAAGGTGGCAAGAAATACCTACTAAGTCCTTGGGCAACACCACCATATACCCCTTGCTATTCTACAAGTTCCAGGGCAAAGCAGGACACTCCCAGTGTTGGGTCACACCGGCATTCCTCAGGACCTTTCTGATCCCAATAACGTATTACCCTCTGTACCTGCATTTAGGTATCCCTAGAACCTGTGGTTTCAGAGGGAGGGTCACCCTAAGTAACTCACATCGGTTAATCGAGTTTATTTGTGATCATGCTAAAACTGGTGAGTAAATGGGAGAGCCCCTCTTTAGTCAAACTTTCGTCAAGGGTGGTGCTCTGCCAGGCAATTGTCCAATTACCTTCACGGCGGTAACTGGACAATTGTCTGGCAGAGTACCAACACTGTGGACACTTGAAATATGGCAGAAACATGTTGACACTTTGGCAGTAAGGAGGGGTGAAGGAACTCCTAATTCTTTCCTGTCACCACCATCCTTCACGTTTTTAGACCTAGCCGGTGGGTCCAGGAATAAATTGTTCAGCAGAGACACCACCGTACTAGTTTTAACCTTCACTGCACTTCTCTTTCGGTGATCCCAGAAATATATCTGTATATTATTCGTTTTGTGTTTGTATTGGCTTCCCCTCCCTTTGCTTCACCTCAGGAGTTGGTCTGCGCGGGGTTGTATTGAAGCAAGCCCAATGATGAAGCATGTCACAATTTTGTGAGTGAGGGCAGTATTTTTTCACTGAGCACGTGCCACCTTCAAAATATTATTCGCTACTCCTCCGTGTGTGTTACAGTTATGTGATTGGGGAGGCCGGAGTAGAGAGAATTTGCCTTTCCCCCCTTCCGTCTGTGTAATAAGCAACCTTAAATCTCACCATCAAAAAAAGTGAAGTGATATTCTATGTGTGAAAATTGGTTTGATGTTGAAACTAGTATCTGGTAGGTGTAGGGGTTTAGGTCGACTAATATTGATAGGTGTGGTAGCTAAGGACAAGGCCTTACTGTAAGCCCCCCCAGTGTCATATTATGCACAATATTGTAAGGGTCAAAACATGATTTTATTTTAGAAATGTAGCCTTTATTTGTTTTTTTCTGTGATACAAAAAAACCATCCACTATGAAATGGCAGGCTGACCAGCATTAAATATTTGTCAAATGTTACACGATGGTCCCCACCAATTTTAGTGGGAACCTCTAAATTCCCAGGTTAGAAGAAGTTAGTGTTGCCACAGACAAATTGAGGACCACCTAGCAGGGTCTAAATCACCCTCTATGTATCCAGTACAACTTGCCACAATTCTAAATCAAATGCTTGATCCACAGCACCGGATCTGTAAATGCCTACTATACTGACATTGCTGATCTGCTACTCATCCACAACCTCGATATTTTAGGAATATCTCAAGCTAGTTTAATTGACTTCTCACAGCGCATCATCAACCAGCAAAACCAGGAGGCTTTTCTATCATCATCTTTGATAGAAACAACAAATTGGAGGTAAGATAGCACTATACCACGGAAATATTATATGAGGTAAAACATAAAGTTCACAAACTTGAATTTTCTTCAAATGCTTTAAAATCAGCCTCAGAACCTTGCCACCCAAAAGAACATACTGCAAAATAATCTACCAATCACCTAGAAAACAGAGTAGATTACCCAAATCACTTCACTTAATACTTCATGGAGAGACAAACGTTCTCCACAGCAAACAACGTCCATGGCAACTTCAACATTAAGAGGGAAAAGAAAAGCAAGAAGAGTCCCTTCAACATCAATATTCACTTGTAGAAATTCAACTTTCATTGACCTGCTGCTACCCACCTCCCACAAAGCCAGAAAAACACTAGACTGAACCAGCTTTGGCCCTTTCGTCTACCTTCTGCACAGACCATCAAGATCGAAGGGTCCTATCATCGCCTCTACCCTTTGAATATAAAACATGTGAACCCATATCACACCATCCAAAAATGTCCAAAGAAGTTACGGAAAAACTTCCTAAGAAATTAGTCAAAAAGTTCTAGGGGACCACCTCAGCCAGGCCCCGGAAAATATCGAACACATCACTGATGTCAACTCCCATGTAAAAGAACATAGCACAAAAATCTAACCACAATCAAATAAAAACACCCTATAAGCCATCTCAAAACATCTTTGAATGGCGAGAAATGCATGCTTCTGAGAGAAAATCAAACAAACAAATTACAACCTAGGAAAAAGAAGCATCAGCGGTGCGCTGAAAGAACAAATTAACGTTGACACTCTTTCTGGTGGATACTCTGACTGCAGATTCCTCACATTAAAATATAGCCCAGGCACCACAATAGGTCCAGAGAAAGTTGTAGCATTGCTGCAGCACGCTGTTATGTCACAATGCGACTCCACTTTGACCCCCTACTGCCCCGGAAGTATATAGTGGAGCCACAGTTGCCTTCCACCCTTCTGCGCCCTCATATGTGAAGTGCGAACAACAGTTGGCAAGAGTGTGCGATCACTAACTTTGGAACTCTTTAGTTGTTAAAAGAGAAAGGTGAGATGGGAGGGCATTTAGGCATCTGAGGTTAAGAAATGCACCAGAAAGAACGTTATTCCAGGTAACTGTGTGGATAATGTACTTGGCCGTGTCCTACTTGTCATGAATCATCCTGTTTTGGGATATTCTTTTTGAAAAAAAAAAAAAGAAAACTGTTTAAACATCAATATGCAGAGGCAGGAACCACCTTGACAGTGGTTACTGCCAATGCATTCTAACTGACCACCTGCTTGGCAGTCATTTATAAATGTGGCAAGTGGTCCCTCCACCAGGAGGACAGGGTAATTTAATCCATCCCTCTGGCACAATGATGGGCCATCTACCCATTTATGAATCAGCTCCTGAGTAACTTATGCTATTGCTCTACACATTGCGTCAATAAGAACAACCTGCAAATGTTATCTTTTTGTGACAATACTAATGTGATAACCAGAGGTCTCCATCTCACTACAAGGCGCAACTGGAAGCAAGACTGTCTAAAACCGCAGTGTCTTTGAAGACGATCTACTCTGGGTTTTTCTGACTCACACGAGTTCAGCGCTGTGCATTATTGGGGACTAAGTCTAGAAACTTCCAAAATTTGGGTAAAAATATTTGTAATTTCCCTTGGAGAGTTCAACTTCTGTTTTCTTGTTACCTGTAAAGCCTCATATATCAATTCAGTTTGCAGTGCCATAAAAAACAAACAAAAAACATAAATGAGCCTGCCCATATCTAGTACAGCACAACAAGTTAGCGGGCAGGGGCTTAGTGATGCATTCCCGGACCCCGCACACAATGCCACTGTTTTCCTTTTGCCCTGCACCTCTTATCTGGGTGGGGAACTTTGGGGCAGCATTCCCATAGGTACGCCCACCCCAAAGTTACTTCCTGGTTGTGGTGGGCATTCTGGGGGGCATTTATATGCCTAAGCCCACCTGACTTCCTCCTCTTTGGCACTTTGGTGGTCTCTGGTTCAAGTATGGTAACATGCCTCACCCCGAATATATTCTGGAGACAAAAGATTGAGGCCCCGGTGGATTCTGCCATACAGGACGTAATAGAAAGATCAGACATGACAGGTTTACTACTGAGCTGTCTGTGCTTGAAAGTCAGGAAATCTATTTGCTATCGCTCGAATATCTTCATCCCAAGAAAAGACCCAATGTGCTTTGATATCATGGTGTTATGGAGGATATACTTACTTTGAACACAGTTTTTCAGCTGCACATGCTTACTTGCTAGTGGGCTGTTAATGCTTCTGCAGTAGTTTGAGCATCTTTTATCCTATCTTCTGTTATGTAATTTTAGTGCAAGTTACCCAATGAGAGCCTTTAATTTTCATGTCAGTGAGCATTCAAGATATGATTCATGAACGTAAATCTTGTAGAATGATCTGTAAACATCTTGTAACAGAAAGTACAATAGTAAGTCAACTTCGAACCCACATATCACAAACTACTCCAAAGTACAATCAATGTTTCAGACCTTGCTGCACTGCACAGGCAACCACTATGCAGTTAGTCAGTAATCAGTTTGCATTGGCTACATCTACCATTGCCTGCAGTGGTTTAACTCCTTCCTTCCCAGTAGACAATTAGTACAATTAAGAATACCAGATCCCCATTTTTCCATCACAAGAGGCTCTCCCCTCCCCCAGGCTGCTTCGGGTCCTGCGTTATCTTGACTATCTCCATGCAGCCTGCTTGCAAAGTAAGACATTGAAACACTCTAATTCTAATAATATGCAACTCTGACTCTCGATGTTGTCAACAAGCAATACCAAGCATCTGAAATCCTTCCTGCTCTTATACAATCTCAAAAGTCAGATGCAGACTTTAAATTCACTCTGACAGAGTGTGTCCTGGTCATTAATGCCGTCAGATCTAATAAGTTGGACTGACTTATACTGGAAACGTCTTTGCTCATCACACTCACTAACTAAATGCACCAATTACCTCAGTTTCCACATGCTATTGTAAATGACTTTCAAAGAACTTGCCCATTAAAGGTCCCACCATACCTGATATCAGGATCAAAATCCATTTACCTGCTTCTAACTTCCAGGCAAGGCACAGGCCCTCGTAGTTTCTCACATTGACTGGGGGAAATTCCCTACTCTCGGGCCCATCCAACACCCTGGAGCATCATTAGTAGATGTCCATCTAATCACAAGCTGATGGCAATTAACATCACCCTCACCCTGACATGTCCTCGCTGGCTCCAACTTTAAGAGTAAAACCTCTTCATCTCAGACTGCTGAAAACAACGAAATCCTAGTCGAGCTCTGAAATCCAGAAATGTTATCAAGAAAAGATCTGTAAGCAACTTTCAGTCGACCCTTCTAGACTCTGGACAGAAACCTCCCTCAGAACTCCTAATTCAGGTGTTCAGATAGGAGTTGAAAATTACACAGTTCGGTCAATTCATTTCTCAGTGCATCTGAAATGAATGGGCCATAATAGGAGTCTCTTGAACTTTATTCTCCTAGGCCCTATTAGCTATCTGGCAAATGTTTTGTTCCTCCAACATTCTTGCCCAACAGCATGTATTTTTGTTTGAGGTCATGTAAACCCCCAGACTAAACACACCCAGTGTTAATACCAAAAATAAAATATGTCTTCCTCTACTGACAGGACCTCAATTTTCTACTCCCATAAGTGAATTGTTGCTTAACAAAATCTTCTTCCTTTTTTCTGCCTTCTGTAATTAATCTAAATTAGACTTTGATTTACATCCAGCCCTCACCAATGTCCTCTGCTAGTAATGCACTACTTGGTGTGAAGCGTCTCCACCTACTCTGCAGGTGGGGTGTATCAGGTTTATTACACCCCTGTCTTCTCAAGTCAGAGAACAGCGAGAATATGGAGGAAAGTATCCGCTAATGATACAGGTTCAGAAATACCCAATAAGTGAACATTGGGAAGCACTCCTGTGGTGTCCAAGAATAGTTGATAGTGATGTATTAGTACATCAGGGTCAGGGGATCTGCATTTATGTGTAGATTTTAAATCTCTCAACAAGGCTATATGGGTAGAGAATTTTCCTCTGCCGAGAATTGAAGATCTCATTACACAGGTTGGACAGTTCAAGTGGTTTACTAAACTAGATCTTCGTGCAGCTTATCGTCAAGTATTGCTAGATGAACAAGCACATCATCTCACTCCTTTTATAACACCTGATGGTACGTTTCAGTTTTGCTGTATGCCAGTCGGAATGGCTACAGCAGCTTCTGTGTTCCAGAAGATTATGTCTAGACTGTTTACGGGCATGAACAATATTGGTGTGTTTCAGGATGATATTTTGATACATGTCATTACACAAGAAACACATGATAAAGCTGCATAGAAGATGCTTTCAGTGTTACAGACCAATGGTGTCACCCTTAGAGAGGGTAAATGCATTTTTGGTGTGAATGAAATTCACTGTCTGGGGCATGTGTTGTCTGGTGAAGGCGTCAAACCCAAACCAAGTATTGTATATGAAATTGTGAAAGCACCTTACCCCTTTGGCAAGGAACAGTTACACTCATTTTTGGGCTTATGTGAGTTTTACTCAAAGTTCATTAGACATTTTTCTGAACTTACAGAATGCTTTAGAATGAACAGAATTTGTGAGGACTTCCACCTGTCAGAACAACTTTGGGCTTATTAAGCGATGTGTAGTTGAGGCGCCTGCTTTATGAGCTTATGTTGAATGAATGAATGAAGGATGTGCTACATTCGTGACTGAGGATGCTAGTCCTTAACGCCTGGGAGCTGTGCTGTCACAGATTGAGGGTGGAAAAGAGTTCACTATTGGGTTTGCCTCAAGAAGGATGAAAGATGTTGAAACAAGGTATTCTGTCATAGAGAAGGAAATGCTACCTTCTGTTTGGAGTATAGAAAAGTTCAAGTCATATTTGTTGAAAGAAAATGTTGCCAAAGAACTGACCACCAACCACGGGTAGATTTTATTTCAGGTAACAAGATAAAGAAAACAACTGCAGGACTAGCCAGAGTAGCAACTAAGCTGCTGGAATTTAATTTCACAATTGTTCATATCGCAGGTGGAAGGAACATTAGGGCAGATTTTTTGTCAAGAATGGTAGTTTCTGAAGAGGTTTGTGAGGAAATGGTACAAGAGGAGATTGAAGAACACATTCTCAATACTGTGGAAGATTGTATCATATGTCAGGATATGAATGAATGGAATAAGGCCATCAAAGGTCAAATGTTTTGTATCAGGTTGTGAAAATGGTGACTTCAGGTTGGCCGAAACAAAGGTCTTTGGATTGTTCATTGCAGTCATTTTGCAAAGTAGCAGATGAGTTCTTTAATGAGAGTAGTTTATTAATGACAGGAGACAAATTGATTCCTCCAGATTGTTTCAAACGAAGAATATTGGAATCTGCCCATTCTAGTCATTTGGGGTAACTGCTACCAAACGCAGGGTAGGCATGATTATTGGTGGCTGGGTATGGATCGGGCGGTGGATATAGTTGTGAAAGAGTGTATACAGTGTTGTTACAGTGCTAAACGTCTAGTTACTTCAACACTCCCACTTATTCCAGTCAAATGTCCGGGTAACGTGTGGCAAAGGGTAGCAGTGGATTTTTTGGGCACATTTCATGTTTGGGCCAACAACATGAAATATTTTATTGTGTTGGTGGATCGTCTTTCCAGGTGGGTGGAAGTTAAAGGGGTGTCTGAGCTAAACACTAAAGCAGTGATTTGTTTTTTTCAGGAAGTATTTAACAAGGAAGGCGTACTTAGTGAATTGCTTACTGACAAAGGTGTTCAATTCACGTCTTCTAGCACAACAGAGTTTTTGAACAGTTTAGGTATAACACATTGGTGCACACATTTATATCACCCCCCCCTGCCAAAGGTAAAGTTGAGAGGTTCAACCGTGTACTGGTAGAATGCATACAGAGTGCCATCAAATCTAGAGTCAAATGTGAAACTGCCATCAAGTTACTATCATGGGCATACAGGACCACACCGCATTCTGTGACAGGAGTGGTACCTTTTGAACTTATAAGAGGAGGAAAAGTCACTTCATCTTTGAGATCCCTCCTGGAAAGTCAAAGCATTTGATCAGAAATGTGATGTAGAAAAGTATTCATATGAGGCCAGTAACATGTACTGTTTTGTATTCTGATTATTATTTGTAATGATGCATGTATATTTTTTTAATTGTGGGGAGGGGGATATGTGGCGTCCTAGAAGATTTGATATTGATGTATTAGTACTGGTAGGTGTTCGTTGGTTGTCTCAGTGTTCTATTGTAGAATGTATTATGTTTAGTCTTGAATGTAGGGTTCAGTTGGTGTCTTCCTCTGGACCCTTGTACATGTATGCTGAGCAGCTGTGGATGGCAATAAACTTAAAAATATATCCACTGTGGCTGGACATTCGTACTTCACAAACATTTAAAGATCAGAGAAATGATGATGACATGCCACCATGAATACCAAAAAACGGAAACCTAGCAACAAACCCGGCGTGAATTTTCTTCGGCCTTATTAGCCCCCATAAATGGAAACAACCCCAGGAACCCCTCCTACAAAACCCCACTGTAGGAGAGTAGGATCTGCTTCACATGGGTACCCCCACTTTTTGCTGATGCTTCACTGTTTTTCGACCTTAGTCTGGCTGGGGCCCTGCTAATCAGAACCCCAGCCTAGCTGCTTCCTCTTTAAAATGGTTTCCATGTGCCTTAGGCACATCACTGATTGGAATCTGGAGTGCCCTTATAAGTCCCTAGTATATGGTATACTATGTACCCAGGGCATAGGTACCTCAGAGGCCTGCCAGGGGCTGCAGCATGTATTATGCCACCCCTGGAAGGCCATCCAAACTGACACCACAGGTCTGCTACTGCAGCCTGGGTAAGGTGGTGCATGCACCCCTTACTGTGATATAGGCTACCTATATCACTACATACCTACACACATATAAACCTATAAGTCACTCCTATGGCAGGCCTTGTCAATCCTGAAGGCAGAGTGCATGGTTCCTATGTGAGAGGGTGCCCCTGCATGAGCAGGGCCCCTCTGCAGCGGTCGGAGACCCTTCTCTGATGCTGTTTGTAGTGCAGCCTGACCATATACTCTTAAGCGCATTATAACCTCACGTTAAATGCTAACTTTGGGATGGCTGCACCGAAACATGTCGTGTTTGGTGTCAAACATCTTGGAATACTACCCCCCCGCCAATTCTGGCGGCGGGGGTAGCATTCCACCCTTCTAGAGGGAGAGACATGTTAACCCTGGCTTGCCCGGTAACTTCTTTCTAAAACCCTGGCATCACAAAATGGATGCTGCTGCCACAGACACAAGTCTGGCCTCCTGCTGCTGGACGAAACTCCGGCAGGGGAGGCCTGGACAATAGGTTTCCTGTCGCAGGGAGGTGTAACCACCTCCCCAGACAGGATAATGTGTATTGGGGCTGGGCGGGAGCACTCTTGGGTGCTTTGAAGTCCTGCACTGGGGGCACATTTGGTGTCCCTGTGCATACCCCAGTTCAAACCGGATCAGGGGCTTCCAGCCCCTGCTTTGGCGCGAACTGGACAAAGGGAAAGGGGTATAGCCACCCCTCTGCCCTGACCCAGCCATAGGTGGGGCCACAGAGTAAGTCCAACCCCTAAACTTGGTATAAGTATAGGAACCCAGTCCTTAGGACTTTAGATTATCCCTGGACGAAACTCTGACACAGAATCCTGGACCTTCGACGCTCTACTACAAGATTAGAGGACTGAAGAATCTCCCTTGGGGTCAAGGAGTGACTCCCCTGCTTGGCAGGCACCAAAGAAGCAATTGTCCGGTCTGCATCTCTGAAGCTCCCATCGGACGCCGAAGTCTTTGCATCACCAGAGGTGGATTTCCAGACTTCCCCGAGGCTGCCCTGAGTCCCCAGCAAAGCTGAGGCCCGTAGCTGTCGTGGGTAACGTGGAACCATGACCCCTGGACACCGCACGTATTTGCAAGTGCATCCTCTTCTGGGTCTCCCAGGAAGTCGTGCTTTGGGCTCCGAGTAGCCCCAGCCTCCAGCACCAACTGCACTGAAGATCACTGGCCTCCACTCCACGAGTGTCCTGTGAGCCAGATCCACGTGCACCGTCTCAAGGCTCCTTCGCGGTCGCTAGTCCGTTGGCTAGTAGCCCTTCACGAAGGCCAATCCTTTTCTTCTTGGGCTCCCTGGTTGCTCCAGGCTTGCCCTCACTTACCTTTGCTGGGTGAGTTCCTCAGACCTTGCTGGTCTGCACAATTGTCAATCTTCAACTTCATTGAGACTTGCCGTTGCCAAGGCTTGTTGGGTCCAATCCGGTCGCCGACGCCTCAGCACTCGACAGACATTATGTATCAGCCCGAATCCTGCTCCTGGTCGCCGACAACGCCTCCTGGACCTCGTGGCTGAAGAGTCAAGACAACCGTCAACCTACCTGAAGCACCCGACATCGGTGGGCATCTGCTCATCGCCTTCCTGGTCACTGGCTAGTGACCCAGACTCTGTCCCCTCTGCTTTCAGGTTCTTCAGATCTCCGATCCACTCTTGGATCCACCCGGACACTTTCCACTTGGTCGCCAGCAGCACTTTGCAGCAGATCGCCATACAAATCGACGACGAAACCCGACCCCGAAAGGCACCTATGCACCCGGCTTCCCTGGGTGAGGTAACACGAGTACTCCGGTGCTCCCGTGGGTAGAGACTCTAGAAAGACCTAGTTCTCAAAGGGTTTGCTCCAAGTCCTCCTTTAAGTGTCCCTTTTCTTTAAATTCCTGATCGCGACTTTTCCCATAGAAGTTAACGGCGATTCGCGGCTGTGTATTTACACTGCACGCGTCCCTCGTGGGTCCCCTGTGTCACTACCTTGGGTGGTTCCTTGTGGTCCAAGCACTTCTACAGGCTCTAGGCCTAGTGTCTAGCTCAGTCGTGGTTCTTATACCACTTTATTGGTATATGGTTTGGTACGCCCTAGGGCCCAAACGTGTATTTGTGCTATTACTGTGTTTAAATAACTTATAACTTATGTACTTCGAACTCTAGCCTCATAAAGAGACTAGAGGGGTGTGTTTAGCAATAAATACATATATTTTGAATATATACCTGGTGTGGTGCTCTTTCATTTGGTCACTCAAGAGATTATAGACTGGTAAAACAAGCTGCTTTACATTCCTTCAAGACTTAGCCTGAAGGCTGCTCTCCATAGCTACCACTAGGATAGCTTTCAATAAAGGTTGTCTTTAACCTATCTCCAATAAGGGGTTGTTTGGACTGGTGCAAGGTGCCCACTATAATTAGTGGACAGCATATACCAGGCCAACTTCTCACACCCACTGCATAACACTGGGTAATCATGCAAACAGTGCAGAGACCACAGCCTCCACACGCCACTGGGGACAAACACCTACCACACATAAGGGGGCGGACTTTAATGCACAGACAATACGTTGACATGAGAGACTGAATAATTCAGCAATTGGAGATAGTATTGGGGGGGATGGGTTAAGTGGAAAGAATGGGGAGAATCTCATTTAAGAGTTTATGTTATCCTTGTAACTGTAAGGTTTAACTGTGAAAAAGCTTTAATAAGCAGATAATTAAAGACTTTGGTACAGGTACAGCTATAATATACACAGATCACCAATTTTAAATTAAGACCAAACAACCCTGCACAATGACAAAAGGATTCAGGATAAAGGAGAGATGTCATATAGTTACCTCCAGGTGGAATTGTATTCACAGAATAACCTGTTGGATGGAAAACAATATTATTTTATTAAATTTACCAAACATCTGAACTTCAAAGTGAGAGAACAGTTATACAATATACCTATACTATATACTCTGTAAGAGCACCAACCACATTACCACACAGAAAAGGTTTTACTGCTTACGCAGCCTAACAAATCTAACACAAAACGAAACAAATATCCATTGAAACATGACATTGAAATAGTTGATTTAAAAATATATGATCTTGGACTTTATACACCTATTTAAAATAGGCAAAGAGCAGGGACTCTGTGCACTTCAAAGGCATCTCTTTGAAGTCTCACCCATTTCAAAGGCCCAACTGGGTACAAGTACTGGGCCCCACACACCACCACTTCAGGACACTACTGAACTTGTGAAGAACTCTGCCAGAAGGAAAGACTGCTCTGCTGCTACAAGGACTGCCACTCTTCTGGACTGCTGCTCTGGAAGAACTTATTTTCTGCTGTCCTGCCTACTGCCTGCAACTATCTGCCCTGCTGAGGGAGGACTAGACCCATCTCACTTGAATTCAGAGTGTCTCCAAGGGCATGTTGGCTTGTCCCCTGTTTTAAGTCTCAGGGACATCAAAGACTTTTCAAGCTGCGACGGCGCCTGGACTTTGCTTGCTGCAAGTCTTGCCCTGCCAAGTGGTGCTAATCCAGCCCTGGGCCCATGGAAGTGGGTAATAAGTGGGTAAAGGGTAAATCCATGCATCAATGCCATTGCGCTGATCAGAAGAGGTGCATCTCCCTCGACCCTGACACAATGCCGTCACCGCAAGGCCCAAAGGCTGCCATGGATTGTGCGAGGGGGGCGTGGGCTGGACCGAGCGAGTGATGGGGAGCAATGGAGGAGCGTGGTGAGGCCTGGCTTGACGGGCGTATTCTGCTGTCCTTGTCTGCTCCGGCCTGGACACTGTAAGCAGCAAGGTGAACCCCTTAATAATTGACAAACACATGGGGCCTTTGTAAGCTGGTATTTCACAGTGGGGGGCTATATACCCACTAAAAGTGACTGATTGCTGCTCTGGGACATTTTGTGCCATTGGCGGTATCTGTCTCAGGGGCTTTGACTGGGCGCTCCCTTGGGCTCCGGACCTCTTTTTTGCTGACGCGCCTCCCTACATTGCCTGATCTTCTCGAGCACCCCCGTCCAGCTACACCTGCAAGGTTGAAGCAGGATCTTTGCTTTGTGGCCACCAGAGGCTATGAGAGGTGACAGGAAGAGACTCTGGATTGGGTGGTGTGCCTCTCCTTGCAGAAAGCCTTTTCCCCTTTTTGGAACTTATTGCCTTGATGTACGAATATCATCCAGTGCCCACGCTGAGGAGGCCAATCTCTTGGCCTTTTGGTGTGATGGGGTGGCAATGAGGGATGCTTAATCATCATAATGGGGAAGCACGATGGTAAACAGCCCAATCTGCAATTTGAAGCATGCAACA
This sequence comes from Calotriton arnoldi, assembly GCA_963921515.1. Lineage (NCBI taxonomy): Eukaryota > Metazoa > Chordata > Amphibia > Caudata > Salamandridae > Calotriton > Calotriton arnoldi. The sequence goes on along the minus strand of CAWUFW010018302.1, from coordinate 151,937 downwards.
GTGTGCTCTTAGGTTCTCCTGAGCACAGTTAGGATGCGACCCCAGGACCCTATATACAGGCCCACAGGACTAAGACATGAAAACTCTCCTCAAGACCATGCAGGAGAGTTATTGCTTAAACTACAACTCTAGCATAGTTTTGAAAGGTTTGCTTTCCTACTCAAGGGTGACACAGGAGAACTCAGTTCAATGCACTAGCGCTGAATGTGAAAGACAGGCTATTGTAGCACAACAGAACCGCACCCAATACATAACTGAAGCAGAGTTATAGCTTTTGGGTTACTACCTCAGGGGCACCTTGGTAATAGCAACAAACCTATTTTGTTATTAACAATATCACACACACACTGCACTAACAGAAATAGACACTTTCAACTAAAAGCATTTATTACAACAGGGTGAACTGGTATCTCAGCACATCAAGAATACCTACACAGGATACCATAAAAACATCAAAAAGGCACTGTTAGACCCGGCATCTTTTGGTGTGGTTTCCCTTGTCTTATTGCCTCTGACCTCCTGTTTTTGATTGTGTCCTGAATTTCATTTTTGCTGGTTTCAGGACTCTGGGCACTTTACCACTGCTGACCAGTGCTAAAGCCTAAGTGTTCTGTGTCTAAAACATGATGGTAATTGTTTTCTCCGTGATTGGCATATTTGATGTACTAGTAAGTCCCTAGTACAGGGCACCAGGGGTGCCCAGGGCCTGTAAATCAAATGCTAATAGTGGACCGGCAGTAATAATTGTGCCACCCACATGAGTAGCCCTGCAAACCTGTCTCAGGCCTGCCACTGCAGTGTTGGTGTGTGCAGTTTTAAACTGCTATTTTGACCTGGCAAGTTCACCCACTTGCCAGGCCCAAACCTTACCATTTATTTCATGTAAGGCACCCCTAAGGTAGGCCCCAGGTAGCAACATGGGCATAGTGCAGTGTATTTAAAAGGTAGAACATGTACTATTGTGTTTTACATGGCCTGGTAGTGAAATACTGCTAATTTTGTTTTTCACCTCAGCAAGGCCTATCTCTCCCATAGGTTAGCATTGGAGCTGCCTTGTAACACCCTACAAGTGTATCTTGTAATGGGGGGGTGATAGAAAATTACACTCTGGTGTCTCTGGACTCACAATTTAAAAAACATCTTTTATTGAAGATGGTTTTTAAATTGCAGGTCTGAAAATGCCACTTTTAGAAAGTTGGCATTTTCTTACTTTAACCATTCTGTACCTCTCCCTCTCTCTGAACACACATCTGGGTCAGGATGACAGTTGGGCTGTTTGTGCATTCACTCTAGACAGTCACACAAAGGGAGCTGAGATGGCCCTGCATATCCTGATGGCCCATCACCAGACAGATGGTTCCTCCTGAGCTAGAGAGGAGGGAGGAGTTGACAACGACACTTAAATAGGGCTGTGCCTGTCCCCGCACAAATAAGTTTCCACCCCCGGTAGTGTTTCTGCAGCCAGGGAAGGGCAGGGTATTGTGCAGTACAAAGACTTTTCTTTGAAGTATGCCTACTTCAAAGGCTGAAATGGGCATAAGTACTAGGTCTCTGATACCATATACTCAGAAAACTGCTGGATTGAGGACATTCTACCAGGACGAAGAGCTGGATTGCTGTCATGAGGGACTGCCACTTTTCATTTTGCTTTGCTGTGTTGGCCTAATGCTGGCTGCTTCTGTCCTGGGAACGAAATGACTGGACTTTGCTTTCTACATCCTGCTTCCAAGATTCTCCCAGGCCTTGATTTGAGCTTGCCTCCTATTAAAAAGGCTCAAGTCCATCAAAGACTTCAGCTGCCAGCACCTGTGCTCCTCTGCTGAGAGCCCTGTCTTGCCAAGTGGTGCCAAATCCAATTTCTGGGCCCTTGGAAATGAGTTCTGGTGTAACAAGAAGAGAAGTCAACGCTTTGACTCCAAGCGTCATTCGAAATTGGCGTATCATTGCAAAATTCGATGCATTGCTGCTGCCTGCACCAGAGCGTTGTCCCTGCTTGATGCAACGACCACAGCTCACAACACAGCAGCAGCGGCTCGTGTATACGGGTGCAGGAGCTGCATCCTGTTTCCTTTCATAGGTTCCTAGCATACAAGGTTAAGTAAATAAACACAAGTAAAAGGAAGGTTATGTTAACCCCTTCGATGCTCATGACGAGCTCAGCTCGTCATGCTGCGCGGTGGGCGTGTGCGCATGACAAGCTGAGCTCGTCACGACCACGCCCGCGATCGGAATGTCCAGCACCTGAGCGGAATTCCTATCGCGGCGAAGGTGTAAATAGGCTTTTTTGCAAGGCATTCCCCTTCGTGAGGATGTGCCTGATTCAACGCTTGGAGGTCTTATCCACGCACAGCCAAGACCTTTCCTCACAGCGCCGTGATGTTACTTTAATTTCTCCACCTTCTTCTAGGGTGTCCATTAAAAACAGCCTCGGGCGTTTAGCTTTCAAGCCCAGAATGTACAAGTTTGCATGCCACTCAGCATCAGTTACCCCACTGTTTAGTATCTCGTCACAGGGTGAGGTGTGGCCAGCAAGCTTCACTGACCACACCCCACCCTGTGACCAGATATGAAATGGTGGGTTTAGGAAGCATTCGCAAAACGCCACAGACAAACCTATCTCTTCAGTCTGTGGCACCAAGTCAGGCTTGATTTATTGTGTTTACGGCCAGGACGAGCCCATTGATACTTAGCACCGCATGTATGAGAATCCGCAGTCCAATCCTGCACTTCAAGCTGCCAGAACACGAGAAATAACTTAGGAAAATAAATGTGGGAGCTGATGTCACATAAGAGTCGGAACGTGCAGTCAAACAGTACAAGTATCACAGAACGCTGAGTAGAGATACACTTGTGAATCAGAAAAGGCCCTGGAACATTTGTTCTACAGGTATTAATGCGGATGGGAAGAACACGTATGTCTGAGATGAGAAATGTACAAACCTGCATTCTGAACGTCGTAGTTTAGTGAAGATAGACAGGCTTGAAAGATGTTTTCATCTCTATACCGTGCCACACTAAAAGTTGTAAAGTTTAATATAAACAAAGATGTGGTGTAATGACTGTGAAACTAGGAAGCCAGGTTATAGTTTTTGGGTCAGCTTAACATCCCATGATTCTGGGCAAATCACTTACTCACCCCGTGCCTAAAAAAACTAAAACAAATGTGCCCCTGTGTAATGTAACTGATGCTCATGTAAAGGGCTAGAAAATACCTTTGGATCGAGTTCGTACTGAATAAAACTGTAAAAAAGAAATCCTGATGAGTGTGACCTAACGTAACCTTTTCAAGTAACATGACTTGATCAGCAGCTGCCTCAAAACAAGCGTTGGCATAGCCAATAGGTCTCGCCTTTTGGACCTTATAAGTGTTTAGCCAGAGCTATTGGCTTTGTCAATGCCTTTAAGCTATGTTGTAGAGATTGTGGCTGCTCTGTAGCATGTTGAAAAGTTATAATAAAAATGTGTTATAAGCATTTTTTTACCATATATATATATATATCCAAGAAGACATGTACAACTGAACAACTCTATTAAAAGAAAGAATTAACATTAAAAATGTCTTCTAGTTTTTTGTCCTTCCAATGCTAGCAACTTCGAACTGGCTGTTCAAATGCCTGTTTTTTATATATACTTTTTTGTTTTTGTCTGTTAGAGCAACAGTAAACATGTCATAAAATCCCGTGACCCACAGGAAAAGAAAACCTCATGCACAACTCAGATGGTACTCAAACAGGCTACTTATATAACAAAACAAACACTGACAAATCCAATAGTCTGTTGGTTAACTGTTGGACTTTGTCAATGTTTTTTTCAATGGTTTTTAAATGTTACATTATAAAATTTTATTTTTAGGGGAGCTGCAAGGCCATCATCAATATATAAAAACAATATTGACTAAAAGCAAAAATATTTTTGGGTCTCATAAAGCACACATAGGAGTCCCTGGCGGTTCAGGAACCTTGAGGTGATAAATACGTATGTGTGTCTGTAATGCTAATGTATTATAGCTTGCTAAAGTATTTGATGAAAAGTAAAACTTAGGCGTTTTTAAATTACAAAAACGTTAAGGCAGTATATAGGATAATAATGTAATTATAAAACAAAGAGTTGCCTTTACGCTAGGTTAATAGTAATATACTAACTATTCCATGTTTTAAACACTCGATACACAAATAAACACTTAATACACAAAAAAAAGAGAACAGCTAATTTAGCCTTCTATGAAACATTGTTATTTTTCCCTTTGAAAAATCTTTTGGAAACAAAGTAACCACTTTTAAATAAACAACTAAATATTACAGGCCAAAACCTAATACTAATCACTGCTGTAATCGAAAAGTAAACACCATTCATGTTTAAATAAAGCAACGAAAAGCACAGCGCCTTTACGCAAAGCTAATAGTAATATACTAACATTCCCATGTTTTAAATACTTGATACAGAAAATTACAGAGAACAGCTAATTCAGCCTTCTAGAAAATATTGTTATCTTTCCCTTTGGAGAATCTTTCGGAAACAAAGTAAGTACTTTTAAATACACAACAAAATATTACAGGCCAAAGCAAATGCTAATCACTGCTAAAATCGAAAAGTAAACAGCATTTATGTTTAAAGCAACGAATAATAGTTTTCGGTGCCCAGCACCAGCACTCAATAATTAACACTAGTGCTAGAGCTCCAGGTCAAGGAACATTTTTTGGGGGTGGGTATAGGAAGATAAAGTGATTCTTCCTAAATTACAGGCTATTGAGCAAAAACCGAGACTTGCACCTGATTCCCAAGCTCCTACATTAGCGGGTTTGGCCTTTAGACCACATTCCCGTCATATATATACAGTTTGTATGCTCTGTGTTAGGCAGCTGAAATAAAAGAAACACATTTTAAAGAACGAAATAAAAAAATTTGAGCTGCATGCATGTATGTGAGAGAGAGAGACAGAGAGAAAGAGAACAAGCATTGGCATAGCCAATAGGTCTCGCCTTTGGGACCTTATAAGTATTTAATTATGCAGCACAATATCCTTGGTAAACAACATCAAGTGTTGCATGGCTAAACACTTATAATATCCCAAAGGCGAGACCTATTGGCTATGCCAATGCTTGTTTTATGCTGGCTTCGTTGCCCCACTGGTTTTCGCTGATCTCATAGTGATGGTATGAATGTGAATATCAAAGTTAGAAAATGGAGACAAAAAAAACCGAGGGTTGTAGGTCTCGGGTGTGATCAAACGTAGGAGCGAGTCTACTTTGAGAGTTATCACAGCTGACCGGCCAATGTCTCCTGCCAGATGGGGGCCAGGTAGCAACGCTGTGTAGCCAGGTAGCGGCCAAAAGTTGGATGTTAGATGTTGCTGGTGCGGCAGCCGCTGGCGCATATGAAAACGATGGGTCTATGGGTGCTAGCGATGCTGACGGTGTGGAAAGAGCTGGTGAGGGGGCTAATGGCGATGCTGGACAGGCCACAAGGGCAACTGGGGGGGGGAGGGGCAGGGGAACATCTCAGAAAGTTGGAAGCTGCACCTGGCCGCCCCCCCCGGTCGCTTCTGCAACTAATCTGGGCTCGACCCTCGACAGCGACCTCTAATGCAGTGCCACGCCCAATACCCTAGTGAGCCACTCTACACCGTGGCCCACTAATTGCCCCCACAACCAAGTGCTGGGCCATCAGTCCTGTACCGCTGCCCTAGGAACTTTGCGGCCGTTGCTCTTCCCCCAGTGCCCCCACCCCATGCACCGCGCACCGCTCTGGATCTGAGACGGACTGCTCCAGGTCGCCTTGCCCCGCTGACCACTGACTCCCGCATTGCTTCCTCATGCTCATGCCGGCCTTAGGCAAGAAGTGGCGACAAAAAACAGCATGGTTAGGGGGAACCAAATCATGCACCCGCATAACCTTTGTCATTACTGAATGAAATGGTTTGCTTTGTTCTGGTTGTTCTGACTCCACAGATCGAGCTGGAACATGTTTAAGATTTTTACTTTATTATTCCCTGGTCTGCAAGTGTGTCTAAACATTGCACCGCAAAGGGTCGTTTTAAAATTATTCTTTGGTAGAAATTTTCCATTCTTTTAATAACATTCATGTTAACTTTCATCTTTCTCTACATTCCTTTCTGACATTTTTTGGACACCACATGTATCAATTTATCCTTAACAATCTATGTGAAAGGTTAATTATTAGCATTCTCAATCCATTTTATTAGCATTCTCAATCCATTTTCAAACGAAAACATTTTGTCTTCTTTCCAGTGCTAAATATTTTAGTATGTAGTATGTATTAATTGCAACAACCATAATCTCTTTCATTGTTATGGCGGGCCTTGTTCCACAACAACATCATAAATCGGTGGGTGCAGAGTGGTGTTCATCATATTAAAAAGTTATAGGAAAAGTAAATACATTCGCATCTTTGCATTCTGCGCCGTTTGTAGCCACTGGGATGTATGCTCAATTGCCAACATCTGTAAGCAGATGACACTACACTGGCCAAAGACAGGTTATGTGAATTTTGTTAACATATATTAACAGCAACCAGAGAAGCTGCGCATTCCGTGATATCAACAACATTTCAGTAGTAAAGCAAAATCTAGCCACTCTCCAAGAAAGAAATGTATTGACTGCATTTTTAAATCACAAGACACAGAAACGTCGAATAGCACAAGGCACATTAAGTGCGTGCCAAGGCTAGTGGAGCAAGCAATGCAGTGTGAGTGCAGACATACGTCACAGCAGGTAATAATGCCTAGGGTTCTTGGCAATGTTGCTTGAAAATCCCTCCAACCCTTCCACATGTAGCACACTGGATGTTCTCCAGTTGCGGATGGTTAACTGGGGACAGCGCCGGGACTTAACTTTTCATGAAACAAGCAGAGCTGAGGCACGTGTCGCGAACATCCCATGGCATAGCACTAAACAGGCAGGCAGGCACCACACTGCAACGCACACAGGCTTCCTTAACAGGGAGAACAACGTGAGAGGTAGGCACGAGCACCAAGCATCCTTCTAGTGTGGCACTGAGAGGGTTAAAGACACCATGCCAGCTGAGCCTCCCTCACACACTGAAATCTTAGCCATTGCCGGTGCACAGCAGGGAACGCACAGGCGCACAACACGCGCGCGCGCACAAACACGCATGCATAGTTGTAAACAGATGGCACTGTGACATTACCTCATTCTCTCTAAAATCTCACCCGTCAGTGTGGCACGGCAGTCAAGTCAGCAGACCTAGCGATTGCACCCTTTATCATACGGTACTCGCACAGGACTGAATGCATTGTGAGGTAACCACAAACGGATGTGTATAGAAGCCACTGACAACACACACGCGCATGAACACAGGCAATGTACACACAGCAGGCACGTGAGTTAACCACATACACACTCACCCACACACAGGTGTACACAGAAGGCACAGAGGAGTACCTACAGGCACACACACACACACAGGTGAACACAGACAGCCCTAGGGTATGCGCGTTAAAGCCTCTCCTCTCCCTAAAAACATACACAGGTGTACAGAGAAAACAATTTGAAGTGACCACGCGCCCCCGCCCTTTAAAATGTCCCACACCACCATATATGTAAAGAGCCTCAGTACACATAAGAGGATTGGCCAGGGGTGGGGGCAAAGGTGTGAACACGTGTAGACAGGCACCCCAGCTTACAAGGGATGGACACATTACACGGTCAGGCGGCCAGCCACCACCGAAGGTCACACCGCAATATCTCCAACCAGAAGTCCCCCACAGTAAGCACAAGGCAAGCGGAGAGAAGTGTTTACCTTTGTCCTCGGAGGGGGCTGCGCTAGTCCCAGCCCCTCGTTACCACTTGTTCAGGTAGAGAAAGAAAGCCTCGTTTTAGGACTCGAACACAGAGGGCGACACAGCGCATAACATGAGGGGGGGGCGAGCAGGCATCGCTGAGGAGGGATTGTTTACCTAACGTCCTCGTGAAGCAGAGAGCAGATGAATGCACAAGACAAGATGAGGAGCCCCCCCCACACACACACACCCCACTTCCACTCACCCAGAGAAAACGTCTGACCGAGTGCCCGCTTCTGCAGCAACCTCTGAGTTCACCCTCAAGACACAGGATGGAACGGACAACTGCTTCCCAATTCTGAAAGCTGCCCCCGCCCCCCCTGGAAGTGCCTTGTAGAGCCGCTGGCCCGTTGCCGTTCTACCCGCTATTCCGAATTGGTATTTATTTCGTAAAAGAGAAACGGTGACTCGGAAACTGTTTTCGGTCTATTCAAGCGCATAGAAACGGCAGGCGCTAAATACACCAAACTATTACCATTGGTATTATTATTATCATCATTATTAGAGTTATTATTAGTTTTGTTAACGGAAAAGACACATTGGAGAGTTGTTTGGACTTTTAATATCCCAGGTTCACCTTTACTGCTATTTAAGCTAATGCCCCCATAGGTGAAAAGTACCGTGAGCTTCGTGCTTGCCTGCCCAACCTTGCTGCCCACTGGCCAGATGTTTAGCGTGGCACCTCCAACCTGTCCTGGCTTTTCCACCTGCATTACTTTGCATGCTGGGATTTCTGAGCCTATACAATCAAGATTTAATATGAAACGCAAGCCCCAGCGCGCAAGATGAGCTTGAATAAAAAACAAGGCTGCAAACTTTTACGAAAGTGAAAGCTAATAAAACAAGTGGCGGCAAAAGTGAAAGCATTTCCCTTGCGGGAGCGAGCAGGGGGAACCATCTGTTTGAAGTTAATTACAAACAGATGTCGCCAAAGCTCGCTCTTGCAAGGGAATCACCAAACGTGCACGCGTTGCCATTGAAAGCAATGCAATGCGTGCACGTTTTTGGCCTAAAAAGCAAATCGATTCTAAGAGGTCTCCTCCTATACAGCGCATGCGCGCTGCGTAGGCGAGACCTAAAAAGAATGGAGGGAATTACAACAGAGAAAACAAAGAAAGAAGTAAAACAGTAAGTAGGTCGTGCAGTGTATTGAAGTTGGAATGTTTGCTATTTATGGGATATGCGAGGGAGTGCAGCTGGCGGGGCAGATGTGCGTTGTGTGTGAAGTTCCCTGTTTGTGTACTGTATTACTGGATAGTGATTATTTGTGGTTTAGGAGCAGGTGGACGTGGGGTTTGGAGAGATATTCAGTAGTCCCACCCCCAAAAACATAAACTGCATGTTATATGAAATACAGAAAGTGGGATTGAATCCATGATATCGAGCTTCACATTGTGTAATTGTGTTTTACATATAGGGAGAGTGCAGTGCTAAATAGGATCTGATGGTTTCCGGTGCTCAGCACCTGCACCTAATAATTAACACAAGTGCTTGAGCTCCAGTCCAGGGCATATTTATTTTTAGTGCGTATAAAGAGATTAAGGGGCATATTCATAAGCCAATATCGCTGCTTTAGCGGCACTTTTTTGCCGATAAAGCGGCGATATTTTCATCACAATATTCACAAGCTGTCGCTAACAGCTGTTAGCGACAGCTTTTAGGCGAAATGGACCATTTCCAAGATTGCAACTTCTGTCAGCGATAATTATCGCTAATGACATGCAAGGGAGGCGTTCCCTTGCTAAATCTGACGTTAAACCAAGAATTCCCTATTCACAAGGGTATTCCTTAATTCCAGAGGACAAAAAAAAGTGGCTCTAACTGCAACTAGATGCAGTTTTTTAAGACCTGAAAATATTTGGTCTTAAAATGGAGATAACCATTGGGGCCTCATTTCTGCAGGTTTTGTTGCTGGACTGCGCTGCAAGCAATGTTGCTGCGCTGCCCTGTTATAAAATTACAGGGCTGGACTGCGCACCATCAATAAGATAGTGCGCATTCCTGTGCCCCAGTCATGAAAAGTGTTGCAGCGCTGCGACAAGACAGCGTTGCAACACTTCTCACTATGCCCTTCTTGCGACAGCATGGATGCGCTGTACTCACTGGACAGCGCTCCATGACGCAAGTAATGACAATTACGTCAGGAATCCTGACGTATCTGTCTGCGCTAAAGTCACGCATTGCTGCAGTTGTGTCACAACCATGACGCAACTCCAGCAATACATGGGGCCAGCCTATCCCTGTGGCACTGCGTCACCCTCACGCCTGCCATCAGGCAGGCGGAAGGTACTGACGCAGTGCAGTTCATGAGGGGTGCCCGAATGTGGGCGCTTTTGGAGATCCATCGGTGTTTGTTGTGCGCTGCGGTGTCATCGTTTGCAAGCATTGGTGGAGTGTTGGTGCGGAGGGAGTTGACGAGACGTTCTTCGTTGGCCTTGATCCAGCTGCGAGGGTGTGCGATGATGGCGGTGGCATCCGGTGGGCAATTTGAAGACGTGATGTTACCAATGATGGTCGGTCCAGGAGAGTCCGGTGTTGTGGCTGTAGTTGAAGTCCCCGCTGGTGGAGGTGACGTGCTCGCCCGTGTCTCCTGCTATGTGGCTTGTTGCGGTGACTTGCTGCTTGCGTCTGATGTAGGTGACCTTCCACAGGAGTGGGTGGTGTCCTTGTCACTGGGGTTGTCCATGTGGAACTTGAGTACACCGAGTAGGATGTCGGCGGTGGATGGGAGACCCTGTGGTGCAATTATGTCTACAATGGTATTGGAGAATGGGGGGCCATGGCCTGGTGGGCCTGCACATGAGGGTGCCGCAGAGGAGGTGCTTGTTCTTGGTACGGATCTGGGAGTTGAGGTGGTCCACTGTCACCCTAGGGTCATTAGAGTGCGTGGTCAGTCGGAGTGAGCCTCTGTAGGTGATGGTAATGCCTCCTCCTTGTCGGTTGTGGTGCTCCTTGTGGGTGATACTGCAGCCGTCAGTGATGGCGATGTCCGGTCCGGAGCAGAGGTTGGGCCTGGCAGGCGAGATGGCGTCCAGGGTTGATGGCGAGGAGGGTGCTGGCTTCGTAGCGGCGGAGTGTCCAAGAGGAATGCTCCTTGGTGCTGAGCGCGGTCCAGGGGCAGACGGAGACAAACAGCGTAGCCTATGGGTTGCCTTTGTCACGTGAGACTACCATTCCAACGCAGGCAGTACATCATTAACAACGCAACTCCGACAACGGATGTGCCTTCACATTGCATTTGATTACAACGCATTGTGAGGTCAGTAATGGTGTAAATTAAATTATTATGGGTGGGTATGTGTTCCAGATGTAAAATATGAAATTTGTGGTGTATTCTAATGGAGTAAAATATGAAATTTGGGGGGTGTCGTATGGGGTAAAATATGATATTTGGGGGGTGTCCTATGGTGTAAAATATGATAATTGGGGTGTTTCATGGTGTAAAATATGAAAATTGGGGTGTGTTTTGGGGTATAATATGAAAATTGGGGTGTGTTTTGGGGTATAATATGAAAATTGGGGTATGTTTTGGGGGGTAAGAAAGGTATTTCTGGATTCACGGTTGGGTGTGGGGTGTAAAGGTTAGTTTTGTTAGTTTTGTGTTGCACTCACTGAAGTGGGAATAGTGATATTTATGTCTCCGCTATGCAACACCTACTCTACTGTTGCAATGTGCCTAGTACTTGTATGCATTGGAATTGAATGCGATGTTATGGCATGCGTTGCAAATACGTATGTGCCTTTGGCACATGAGTGGTATGCCCGCTGTGCATGGGCGCACAGCGGACAACATTGAGAAGTGCTGGGGGGGCATGTTCTACTTGCAGGCTGTAATGCAGCCTGCATTGCGAACAGGGAAGTGCGCATGACTGTTTTGGGCGGCGTGAGTGGGCCGAACAAACAGTCATTGCGCACTTGAGTGGGCATGACAATCCGCCCATGCCCTGCTCCGTGTTTGGAGCACTCCTACCCACTCTCCCACCCCCTGAGGATACATAGCATGATTACAACAGTTAGTTATCATCATGTGATGATTGTTCCTCTTCTGCACTTCTTGAGGCAGTGGGGCAACGCTCTTCCACCATAGCGGAAGAGACGCCACTGGGGGGGCGCCATCTACATGTGATAGGCCTGAGCGACTTGCCCCACGGCCCTCCTGCGCTGCGCGTCCCACCTTCTCCTTACCTGGACATTGACACCGTGGCGCAATCCACTGCACTCTCTCCAAATCTGTGACTCAGCCAGCAGGAGCATCAGCCAGGGGTGATTTCACTAGGCTGGGTACAGCAGTCGCAGGCTAGTCCGCTGGTGGGCCTCAAGATGCAGTTGATGCAGCAGGGCCCCCTTAGGCGTGACGTCGCAGTGCTCATGCAACACAAGTACGGCATAGCACAGGGGCCTCACCCTCCACAGCGTACGGCCAGCCCAACATCATCCGGCCTGTGATGCAGGGAGACGGCAGACAATGTTGGTAATCCCCTCCGTGCACCCCGGTGTAGTGGTGGATCGTAGTATGCGATGCGGTCCTCACTACGTTGGTGCGCAGGAGCGCCTCTGCCATTAACAGCTCCAAGGGTCGCAAGGCGGTCTTCTCACACAGGTCAGCAACGTGTCTCCATGCCAGACTTCACCACCAGGTACGGGCGATCGTCGCGCATCAATGTTTACCGCCACGGATCATCGACTCCACAGCTCCTCCACATCCCACTCCAGGCTCCAGATGCAGGTCCAGCGAGGTATCAAGGATCCAGACGAAGGTCCAGCGAGGCATCATGGCTCTCATCCTAGTCATCCTGGATGTTGGCTTGCTTGGAGGGGTTGTTGATGTGTGCTGCACTTGTCCCTGTCTGCTACATTCTGCATGTTATTGTATTTTATGCCTATTTACTATTGGAGGGCCAATTAAAACTGCAGGACGATGTCAGACTCTCTCAGACTTATTTAATCATCATGAGTGGATAGGAAGACAGATTTTGATTAAGGCCAGCTAAAACGATCAATAAAGTCCTTGAACTTGCATAAGTCACTACTGGCTACTTTCAATAACAGAGATAGGCAGCATCCATTATGAAAGGGATGGCGCATTAAACCACCTCATTGCCCAAGCGAGAGATGTGGACAATAGGGTACAGATATCCGAGGGTGTCATTTCCATTAGGGTTAATGCTGCCTGACAGATTTCTCACATTTGCACCACAGTAACACTTTCCTGACTCTACCTTTCTGGGAGATGGCATAATGAAATACCTTTCAAACTGCTATGTATTAAGCATGAAAGGATGCCCGTGTAGCAGACAGCATGACAGCTTTGTGGCGTGCAATTTCCATGGGTTTCCCCTTGATATACTAGCCCAAGTTCACAAAGTGGAGAAGGTCAGGGTGGAAGAGCAGCACTTCACCATTTTTTATTTATTTTATTTTAAAAGTTTTATATAGCGCTAGCTAGACCCGTAGGTATCAGAGCGCTTTACATACACACTGTAAAAAACCAAAGGAAATTGCATTACATAGTAGGAAGGCAGTAAGGAAGCAAAACAGAGATAAAAATACAACATGAAAAATAGATAAACAGTGCAGCGGAGGAGAGAAAACAAACGAAGGTGGTTAACACAGTCCGGTCACCACTATCCTTGAATGTCGAGAGAGAGAGGAGTCAACTCGGATATTGAAGTCTAGGTTAGTTGACGTTGGTCAGGAAAGTATTTGTTAAGGAGATGGAGTTTCAGGTCCCTTTTGAAACAGGAGAAGGAGGGGTTGCATCTGAGGACTCTAGGGAGAGCGTTCCATATCCTGGGAGCGTTGCCAGAAAACGATCGGTATTGGGTGGTTTTCTTTTTCAGTTTCGGAGGGATAAGAAGGAGTGAGTTAGAACTTCTCAGAGTTCTGGATTGACCTGCTCTTACCAGTTTGTTGTTCAGGTAGTTGGGGGCCGGAGAGTGAAGGGTTTTGTGTGTGATGCAGGCCAGCTTGTAAATACACCTCCCTTCCATGGGAAGCCAGTTGAGGGAGTTGAGAGCTGGAGTGATGTGTTCAAATCTTTTCACTCCAGATATGAGTTGAGCGGCCATGTTCAGCACTGCCCTTAGTGGGGCTAGGTGAGCTTTTGGAGTCCCTGTTAGGATGGCGTTCCCGTAGTCGATTTTAGAGAGAACTAGGGATTGAACTACTGTCTTGAGGTCATCCTGGGGAAGAAAAGGTTTCAATTTCTTGAGGTGTTTTAGTGAGAAAAGAGCACCTTTTGCAGAGTTTTTGATGTGGGCCTCCATTGATAAGTTCTTGTCAAAGGTGATGCCTAGAGACTTAACTGAGTCGGATAGGACGAGGGGGCAGTTTAGGGCAACCAGATTCTTGAGCCACTCTTGGATTGGTCGATGGTTGCTTTTTGGAGAGAATAGGATTAGTTCCGTTTTATCTGGGTTGAGCTTTAAGTGGTTAGCGTTGAACCAAGTTTGGATCTCGGTTAGAGTGACATTGAGGTGTCGGATGTCGCTGGGAGACTTGATTTTGAAATAGATTTGGGTGTCATCAGTGTAGAGGTGGTAGTTCACTCCCGCTTTTTCAAGATGATTGTGAGGGGCTCCATGAAGAGATTGAAGAGAGACGGGGAGAGGATCGAGCCTTGCGGGACCCCAAGTGTGACTTTGTTGGCTTCGAGAGACAGAAGTTGATTTTAATTTGTTGCGAGTGGTGTTGAAGGAAGGAGGTGAACCATTTTAGTACTGTGCCATTAATGCCGGAGCGCTTCGACAAAGTCTCCAGAAGAGCTGGAGGATTTACAGTGTCGAATGCCGCAGATAGGTCAATAAGGATGAGAAGGCAGGCATCACCTTCATCTAAAGCCTTGTGAATATCGTCAGAGATGTTGAGCATAGCTGTTTCAGTGCTACAGCCTTTCCTGAATCCTGATTGAAAGGTGTCGAGGAGGTTGAACTCATCAATGTGTTTGTTGAGTTGGTGGAGAACGCATTTCTTCAATGTCAAGATCTTCAAGATCCATTGATTAGGAGTCTTAAACAAACAAGAAATTACTTGCATTGATTAGATGTCGATTGGATTAGTGGGAAAAAATGACAGGTCCGGCCAGGGTTATGTCCTTCAGTCATTGTTTAACTCAGCATGACAGATTCAATCTGCTGAGCCCAAAGGAAGGCCGGAGATGTCACTCACGGAACTCACACAAAGCCACAGCCTCAGAAGAGCAAAAATCGAATAGTTGCACTTTATCAACTCACAGCCTGGAGCCAGTGCGCTCATTCAGGCCTGTGTTGGCAGAACAATGGGCGGCAGCAGGCATAAGTCCGCGCAACATTATAATTATTGGTATCCCACAGGCAGAGCCGCCGCCGCTTTTAAGGCTTGACAGAATGGGGCATTTTATAAAGCAGTTATCGCCGGGAGGGAAGATGTGACTTTTTTGGGCGATAATGGGAAGATTGCAAGGTATCGCCGGCTAACGCCGGATTTACTATCGCCATCGCGATGATTTTATCGTGAGTTTTGACACCCCTTCCCTGTTACTATCGCCATGTAGCGTGGGCTTGATAATACCCCACTAACATGGCGATAATATTCAGGGTTAGGCGGCGTTAACTTTTCTGCCGTAAACTGATGTTGGCGATAGTTATCGCCCGTCATTGTGAATATCCCCCTAAGTGATTTGTCTAAAATCATACAAATAATATTGAGCAGATTTTGAGACTGTAAACTGGTTTCCCAGCTCCCATGGTAGCAGTTTTGTTACTTAAAAAACATCCCCTTTTTATTTACACGTGTTGTGTGCTGCCTGTTAGTCAGGCAAAAAAAGAAATGTGTTGTTTGAAACTTTTGCCTAATGAGAGCCCCGGCCGTTGTTTGGGTACAAATTAAGCATTAAGAGGGCGGTTGGAGCCACGTTACTATTAAGTTTCTGTTTTACCCAAGGACATTACAATATGTTAAACTGAGCCAAAGCAATGTATCTGCCTTATCAAAATAAAAGCAATGTATTTAGCGTAAAGCTGGAACACAAGTCCAATACTAAATAGGTGCGGTTCGGGAACCTTGAGGTGATAAATGCGTATGTGTTGCTGTAATATAAATGTGTTATGGCTTTGTTAAATATTTGACAATAAGTAAAACTTGTGTGATTTTACATGTAAAAAAGTTTGATGCAGTAGATAGGATAAAAATATAATTGCGTAGAAGGTGCAGGAGTCCAATATTATCCCCTGGTCCTATTGTGCAGATTGTAAAGAAATAGGTCTAGATTATTTCAGTTTATCCCATTGTGTTTGCATCTATCCACAAATAAAGTTAGTATTGGCAAAGAGAAAAAAAGTATTTGTTGCAATACGCTTTAAACTTTGTTTGGAAAAACGCTGTTTTTACGCTGGTTCGTGTAGCTGTGTTAATAAATCCTACTGTGTTGGCATTTGTTTTGGAGAAACAAGCATTGGCATAGCCAATAGGTCTCGCCTTTGGGACCTTATAAGTGTTTAGCCATGCAACAGTTGTTGTTGCACCAAGGATATTGTGCTGCATAACTAAATACTTATAAGGTCCCAAAAGCGAGACCTATTGGCTATGCCAATGCTTGTTTTTTTACATGATTTGTAGCTAATTACATCAGAGACCTCAAACAGCCTTTGTTAAATTTGCATTAATAAGGTGTCACATGATCCATGCTGAACTACGACTGTACATCAAAGGTAAATTAATAGAGGTTGGTTAAGCATCAAACTCTGTCCCATATGTACATTTATTGCAATGATATGTTCAAGGAAGAAAGCTTATTCTCCATTCTCCAGCAGCAAAATAAAATTAAAAATTCACTAGTTTGTTTTATGGCATTTTAAATGAATTTGATCTCTCTTTTGGGCAGGGCAAATAAGTGTTTTGTGATGTATTTTTACAAAAAGAGACCATCGTTCTGTCTCATTTAATTTTGCGATTGAATGATCTAAGATTAAAGTGTTATTTAAATTATTGTTTATGATAGCTACTGTACTATTGTGGAAAGAACATCTATATTGGAAACAAGCATAAAGTCGTATAATAGATGTGCGCTCTGTGCAAGCTCAGACTTTTTATGTGGGTTTTGCCTTAACATTTACAGTTGTTTAAAAAAAAGAGCATGGGCAGTGATTTTGTGCCCTGCAAGAATACACCTTCCGAGGAGCAGAAGACAGAAATATATTTCAAATTTCTTGTCAAGTTTAACTTTAAGCCACCCTGGCTGCATTGCTTATAATTTAAACATCACAGACAAAATGGGAACATGCTTTGTTCAGCTCCAGTTGTGTAGGGCTGTAGCGCTTCATTGGTTCAGATGAAGATTGCGGAGATGGCACTAGAATAGGCCGGCTGGGCCGCGCCTGCTGCAGCAGGCTAGGCCATTACCCCAGGGGGCGGGGTGTCACCTCCGGGGTGTCACTCTCGACGGATCGTCAACTGCAGGATATGGTTAACAAATGTAAAAGCAAACTTCAGGGGCACTGGTTTTCTGTGCTGTGATCTGTAGTCTCTCCAAATTGACTTTCCCCTAACCCCGTGAAATTAACAGTATTTTCTGACATCCGACCCCTGACCTCGCACATAATAAGAATTTAAAAGCCCCATGCATGAGTGTGTCTGCCTAATGCAAAACTGGGAAAAATGACCATGTCACAGTTTTATACAAAAGCTACTCCGTTCCTATTGCATGCTTCATATTTGAGTGCACAGTTTAAAGTTATTATGAAGAAAAACACAGTTTTAATAGTAATAATTCACCGCTCATGACTTTTATAGACAATAAATTGCGGCAAATGCATATTGCAGCAGAAAGAGTTTTGTCGGCCATTAATGCGGATATTTACAAAGATAAGTGCGAGGCAGGGCAGGCCCGGGGACGGGGCTCGCGAGGCAGCTGGTTGCCAAGGGCGCGACAGCGGGCACAACGTGCAGGGCTCGAGGTTTACGCGGCAGTGGCAGGAAAGTGTTCTGTGGAAACGATTTCGCAGTTATCAGTCTCGGGGATGACAGCATACAAGAGTAGGAACAAGGTGCTGCGTGGCTTTCTCTTCACTGTGAAGTAAAGATTGGCAGCTGGAAGTGAGGCTTACAGGAGGAACTGCACACAAGACCTCTTCACCCAGGGCTCATAATCACTACTCAAAGGGAAAAGCATTTACCAGTAACAAGCATTGGCCGCGCGGCCGTGAAACTGACACGGCCGCGCGGCCGTGAAAGTAATCGCGAGCGCCCAGATGGCGAGGGAAGCCATATGGTGCCTGATCGCGCGTGCACGCTCGCTTGAACGCAAGCTGGTCGCCAGCAAAAGCCACTGTTTGTACTTACAAAACCCGCTTACTAAAACTCTCGCCAGAGCAGCGCATGCGCTGGCTCAGGCGAGACCTAAAAACGGTGCTATTGTTGTGACGACAGATAAGGGAATAACTGGATTTTGGAAAATGATAATTCATCTGTATGAGACCCAACCGAATAATCTGTTGTTCACCAATGTGATGGACCACACTACAGATACAGACTGCATTTCCGTCCTTAAGTCAAAGGCGTTATATTACAACACTCATTGGAACTTAGACGCAAAGCCTGAAAGGCTTAGTCGGTCCTACTAGAATTCTAATCTGCAACACCTAGACTGCACACCCGTCTCATCAACAGGTGCGCAATTCCCTTACACACTTTAACATATATAGTTGTGCGGTCACCCGCCGTCACATGAATTAGGTACTTCCCAAATGATGCAGCAGAAAAGAGTGTTTGTGAGAAATTAAAGGCCACTGCTTGTTGTTTCTGAGCAGTATTGATAGTTTTGTTTGACTCTTGCAGGAACTAACTATGTTCAGGCTCTGCCTATCTCTGCTGCTTGAGTTCTAGTGCAACTGTAGAGAAATATTTTGCGGTTCTGTGGCTATATGTTCTAGGACGAGTGCAGACGTACACCTGAAGTGGCTCAACACTAAGATTCAGAACAATGACAAAATGAAATTGTGAATACGGCGTGGTACGGAATCCTTCAATAAACAAACGTTTAAACACACCTACACAAATAAGCATGTGGTAACTACTCTTTTTGCAATAAAACCCTGAGAGCCATTACCAACCTGGCGCAAAATATCTGTAGTTTTCTACACCTTTTTAAGCCCCTGGCAGCCACGAGCATGACGTTGCTGACAAATTAAAATCACGCATTTTTAGCACCGCAAAATAGATTTCGATTTCACTTTCAAACTGGCTGTCTCATTGAAAAGGCGTTGTCTATAGTTCAGAGTGCAGAGCTGTATTTCACTGGAGGGGCAGCAGCTGCAGCAGCTACTTTATCTACCTGACAAGTATAACAGATAGGCTGAGCATCATTTATAGCAAGCCCTAGCCTTTTCGGGTACAGTTTGTCATCTGCTGTCCACGGCTGAGCAGGCACTGCTCTCATCTCCACATTTTCTATTTCTATGTTAACAGGGCCGAAAAATGGCACAGAACCGAGCACACGCACATAAAGCCCTTACAGTTCCAAGGGGTGCTAGCAATGGTGAATATACACCCTCTAAAGGAGGTTATACGTGGTCTTAAGTTTAGCGAAGCGATGAATTCAAATGTATTTTAATTCCTCGAAAGGAAAGCATACGCTGGGGAATTAGAAACAAAAGGGAGGTTTAAGAACACGGTCCACAGAGAGTAACAAGGCCCAGTCAGTTAGGGAAGAGAGAACGACTGGCTGAAAGGAACCCCCAAGGAGGCCGGGCCAAGGAAGCGAATATTTATGGGAGGGTATATTTTTTTCAGCACAAAGTAGGTTAACTCAACTTGAAATATCACCGGAAGTTGGGTTGCTAGGGCCAGCTGCTTCGATTCTAAACGAGACAGCCCCGGAGACATCCCATACACCGGTGCAAGATAACAGACGGCTTCTGCATGCACTAGCAAATCAAGATTAACTCTTTTCCGATATTTACAAATCAAACCGCATTGTAAAATTCTTGATAAATGTCTTGCACTAAAGCCCCTAATTGTGGGGGTTCATGTTTGAAGAACTTGAGTAATGTTCAATAATAAATAATTGGATTCGATGTTAAGCAGTCGAGGGACTCAAAGTCATTAGGCTCAGGCGATATGGTACAGTACAAGATGCCAGTCTGCAAAAAGAGTCCGAGAATAGAAACAAGATCAAACAAGCGCGCGCGCGCGCTGAAGGAAAAAAAACACAAGCATTCGTGAGGAGGCGGGTGGAAGTGCAAACAGTGGCTTTTGCTGGCGACCAGCTTGCGTTCACGCGAGCGTCCAGATGGCGAGGGAAGCCATATGGCGCCTGATCGCGCGTGCACGCTCGCGTGAACGCAGGCTAGTCACCAGCAAAAGCCACTGTTTGCACTTCCAAAACACGCTTACTAAAAGTCTCGCCAGAGCAGCGCATGCGAGCTGGCTCAGGCGAGACCTAAAAATAGGGAGTCTAAAAGTCTGCTGTAGTGTGAAACATTAGCATGTTTCCTACAGTTGCGAAAGGGAACCACGACGAGCTAATTAACTGCAAATAAGCCTCGTTGTAAAGATCGTAATCTTTCCGTCTGCAGCATCTGTGAGATGCAGTTCAGTAACTTGACAAAAACAGCAGGATGCCCAAGTTGTGAAAGCAACTGTAGGTTACAGCTAAAAGGCACTGAAAAAAAAATGCAAGAAACACGACACACAGGTACAAGTATTTTAAAGTTCACAATTGATTTTATAGGTGCCACACAGGCCCTGGAGTACCTGAGATTACATTTCTCTTATAAAGGCGTGCCGGTATGTTTATAAACAGCGAGTGGTGATTATGTGTGGTTTGTGCGCAGTTGGACATGGAGTTGAGGAGAGATAATCAGTAGTTGACCCCAAAAACAAAAAACAGGAACTGCATGCCATATAAAATAGGGAAACCGGGATTGAATCCAGTTTACCGGGCTTCTTAATATATGTAGTGGCATTTTACATATAGGGTGAGTACACTGATAAATATAAGCCAGTGGTTTCTACTGCTCAGCACTTGCACCTAATTATCAACACAAGAGCTTCAGCTCCAGTCCCGAGCACAAGTATTTTTAGTGCGTTTAAGGAAATTAAATCATGTGTCCAAAATTACACGTTTTTGAGCAAAATCTGTGTTCCGAGCTGGTACGCTAGCATTTTTTTTTCCAAACCACATCCTCTTCTTCTTTACACGGTTTCTATGCTGTTCGTTAGGATAAGAAAATAAATGTGCAACTTAAAGCTGCCGCCTAACAAAATGTATGGCACTTTATTTGCTACAAATTAACCACTGATAGGGCATTTGTAACCACGCCATTATTCAGTTTGCGTTTTGCACAAGGGCATAAAAATATGTTGATCTGAGACAAAGCAATATATCTGTGTTATCAAAACAAAAGCTATAAATGTAGCATAAACTTGGTGCACAAGGATATGCGTTATGTAGGAAGTTGCCTTTCTGTTTATAAACCGTGGGTGGTGATTGTCTTAGTGTGGTAAGCGGGTGGACGTGTATGTTGGAGACATATTTAATAAGTAAATCACGGACGCACTGCTAAAAATATAAGCCAGTGGTTTCTGCTGCTGAGCACTAGCACCTAAAAATTAACACAAGAGCTTCAGCTCCTGTCCCGAGCACATGTATTTTTAGTGCGGTTAAGGAAATTAAATCAAGTGTCCAAAATTACACGTTTACAAGCAACGAAAAACACAGCGCTTTTACGCTAAGTTAATAGTAATATACTAACAATTCCATGTTTTAAACATTCGATACACAAAAAAAACAGAGAGCAGCTAATTCAGCCTTCTACTACACATTGTTATCTTTCCCTTTAAAAAATCTTTCGGACACAAAGTAAGTACTTTTAAATAAACAACAAATTATTACAGGCCAAAGCAAATGCTAATCACTGCTAAAATCAAAAAGTAAACAGCATTCATGTTTAAATAAAGCAACGAAAAACACATCCCAAAAACACGCTACTTATTACACAAACACTTCATCCTACCAATACAAACAATATATCGCAACACAAATGCAAACAATAAAGCTCACCGGTCACAACAAAAAAATCCATGCATGAGCAAATTAAGCAAGCAACCAAAAACGAAAGAGTTCCAAGACAAATACTTCATCCCACTTCTGGCATGTTTACAGTAGTTAGGCAGTGCTGCATAGGCGCTCCCAAACAAATAAAGGAGGAACGAAAACACAGATTAACCTGTGAAAACCAAGAGATTTAAGCTGACAAGCGACCAAACCAATAAAAGCCAATAGGTGGAGTTTCACCACATATACTAATTACTGGATGTCTTGGAGAGACAGCACATGCGCTGCCTAGGCTCGACCTAAAAACTGCACAAATAAGTTGGGAGAAAAAAAGTAAAAATCTGTTCCCATCTAACTGCTGTGCTGTCCCCTCTGCAGCACCAATGGGGTCAGTGCAAAATTCTTTACTGTTACAACTACATATGGTTGTTTTATCTCCCTTGCAGATCAATTGTGCTTATTGTTGTGGAATTAGACATCGAGATGTAATGGCCTGGAGAATAAAGCAAGCACTAACAAGGCCACTTAGTGTAGCTTTTTATCAATTAAATTGATGGTTATTCAATGAGGGATGTTTGGTGTGTGTGAATGGCTGAGTCATTGAATGTGGGGGTTGACTGTGTGGATAGGTATAAATGTGATGACTAGTTATATGAATTGGGTGAATGACAGAGGGAAGCTTGATGTGGATGGGGGAATATTCGTGAGTAGGTGAATGATGAGAGAAAGTGAAATAATTGTTGATTGTGGGTAGGTAGGTAGGGGAATGAACTTAAGAGAGTAGCTCAGTGATTAACTGTGTGGATGACTGTGAGAATGATAAAATGGGTAGACAAAACCTTGTAAAACATGACAAATTGACTGAAATGCAACCTGCTACATTCAAAAACATATTTCAATAACTGAAAATGTAACCGTGAGTGGGTATGGCAATGTGAATTAGGTGAATGAGTGGGAGGGTAGTTAGATGAGAATGTATGAGTGAGTGGGTGAACAGCAGAATGGGTGTGTGGGTGGGAATATATAGTTCAATGGGGGAATGAGAGTGTATGGGTAGATGGATGAATGTGAGTTGAGGAGAAATTGTGCTGCACATACGCTGGTAATACTGATGAAGGTTTGAATGAAATCTGGTCAGTCTCAGGCCTCTTGCCTCTTAGCCGGGTCTGAAGGCTCATTGGACTAATGCATCCACCAAGCCTTCTAACAAGGCTGCTGATCTTTATTTGACCCTATGGTTTGAACTCTGGCGCTCCACTCAGCCTTTCACCCTCTCCAGGTCGATAAAAAAAAAAACTATTCAGTTGTGTGAAAATGAACATCTGTGTTCACCCTCTCTTCCCAGTCAGACTCTCCCTGAGAAAATCAGGTTTTGTGTTTGCTCGCTATGCTACATTGCGTAGTGCAATTCTGTGTATGAATTTCTGCCTCGCCACATTTTGCAATGACCAGCCGCCACTGCAACACAGTCCCCAGCTTTTTTGTCACAATATCTCCGAACAACTAACGCTGCGTGAGACTCGAGCACCACATCACCGAAGTCCGTGACGCATTTCTCTGACTCCGACGCAGTGCCTGCTTTGACACACTGGAAACGGCGCGGCGTATCTTGACTTTTGATGCATCACCGAAGCATCATCCCTGAGCATCGATTTCTTCATCGACACAGCACCACAGTAAGGAACCTAGGTATCATGCCTGCAAACAACGCCTCACCTCCCCTACGCCACGCATCGTCCCCAGACGTGGACTGCGCAACAACTCTGCCCGTCTTAAGGAACTCACGCATCAGTGTGTACAGTGAAGCATCACCTCCTCTGTGCAACCAACTTGCCCCGAGCATCACAGTGCCAACGACCTGCATAGCAGTAAGAAACAGACGCATCACCTGCTTTTTCGACGCCTCACCTCCCCTGCACCATGCATCGTCCTTGATTTGTAACACACTGAAGGCTTTTTGTTCTGGGCAAGCACAAACTATTGATTTTTAAGAGCTACACCTTTATTTAATCTTTGAAAATTCATATCTTGACTTGTGTATGTTGGAGTTTTGTCGTTTTAGTTTGTTTTAATGAGATAAATATTGGCTATTTATCTAAACTGGTGTGGTGTCCTTTGTGGTGTTTTTACTTTTTTACTGTGTGTGCATTCAAATACTTTACACATTTCCCCTGGGGATAAGCCTGGCTGCTCTGTGCCAAGCTACCAAGGGGGTGAGGAGGGGTTATTCCTAGTGTGTAACTTACTTACCCTGACTAAAGTGAGGGTCCCTACTTGGACAGGGTGCATACCACTGCCAACTAGAGACCCCATTTCTAACAGGCACATTGTGAACAAGGAAAATAAAGTTAACATTTCTAACATGGTTAAAGAACAAGTTACTTACCTTTAGAAACCCCTTATCTGGTAGAGACTATATCTAGCCGCAGATTGCTTACCTCTGAATTTCCCCAGACTGGGTCTGGAAGATTTTTCGTGAACAGTACCCCTTGTGCACCAGTAGGTGGCATTAATCAGCTCTGCGTGTATTGACAGCGTCAGCTGCACCGGAAGTGATGCCCGCGCAACCTATATAGGCGCCACCTAGGCGCGCGAACATCCGTTACTTTTCACAACTTTCCACACCAGAAGTGTGGCACCATGAAGAACACTGACACTGGTGTGGATAAACTAGGGCCCTGAAAGGGATCTACCTGATAAGGCATTACCTAAGGTAACGTGTCCATCTGATAGAGACTTCTAGATGCAGATTACTTAAATTTGAATAGATACCCAAGCAATGCCACCCGTAGTGGTGGGTCTGCGGATACATTTCTCAGAAGGAAGTCCTGCAGGATAAAACAGGCGAAGTACCAATCCCTACAGACCTGACTGTCCAGGCAGTAGTGCTTGGTAAATATGTGCAGATATGCCCACATTGTAGCCTGGCAGATGTCCCGGAATAGAACTCTGAGTGCTAATGATGTGGTTGCAGCTTTAACTCTGGTGTATTGAGCATGCAAGCCTTCTGTAGGTTGCTTCTTGGACAGTGCATAGCAAATTTTGATGCAGAGTATGAGGCATCTAGAGATGGTTCACTTCTGCACCATTCGACCTTTCTTCGCATCAACATACCACACAGCGAGTTGGTCATCCACTCCGAACTCTCTTTTGTGGTCCAGGTAGAACAACAACGCTCTTTTTGGGTACAGATGGTGGAGTTGCTCCTCCTCTTTGGTGGAATGTGGAGAAGCGTAAAAGGTAGGCAGTGTGATGGACAGCCCTACATGAAATGGGATGACCACTTACGGCAGAAAGGAGGCCCTTGTGTGGAGCACCACTTTGTCAGGAAGAAATTGAGAGGAAAGGTGGTTTAGATGACAAGGCCTGCAACTCTACCACTCTACGGCCAGATGTTATTCCCACCGGAAGGCTGATTTTAGGGTGAGAAGCCTCAGAGGACAGTTGTGGAGAGGCTCAAAAGGAGCACATATCAAAAAAGTGAGACACAAATTTAGGTCCCACTGAGGCATAATGAATGGCAAGGGCAGAAAGAGGTGAACACGACCTTTCAAAAACCTATGTTCAGTAGGGGATTAAAACAAGGAGGGTTGGTCAGGCAGCCGCAATAGGGCAGACAGAGCAGAAACATATCCCTTAAGGGTGCCCAAAGCAGAGCCCTGCTGGGCCAGGGAAAGACTAAAGAGCAAGACTTCATAAAAGGATCAGAAAGGGGATCAATGAATTTTTCTACACATCATGGCACAAATTTCTTCCAACGGCAGGCATATACCGTCATGGTGGAAGGCTGCCTGGCCACTAAAATGACATTACAGACTTTGGGAGGAAAGTTGAAAGCTGCCATATACGGCAACTCAATCTCCAAGCAAGGAGGCGGTGATTGGACAGGTTAGGTTTGGAGGCCACTCCCCTGCTGCAGCGACAGAAGATCCTTGCATCTGTCACTACTGTCAGCTCTGGTTGGGGAAGGGAGAGGGGTCTGCCGCTGATCCAATCGCGGTTCGTAAGCCACCACTGCAGGTCTTTTGCAGTTCCCTCTGAGATCTGGACCATGTCGGAGAGGTTCCCCTGATGCTGTGCCAATTGAAACTTCAAGTCCCACTGCAGAGCCTGCATATGCCATCGGGCATGTGTCACAGGCAGGAGGCCATGAGTCCCAACAAAGGCCAAAACATTGATATCATAGCTTGAATATCCTGAGCTTGCCGCTCAGAAGGATAAGCCAGAAACTGCACTGATTCCGGAGCAGCTCAGATGAAAGGGAGCATCTGAGAGGGATTCAGGTGTGACTTCGGCGCATTGATAGTGAACCCCACCAAGTGCAGGAGGTTCACGTAGTCTGGAGATGGGAGACGACAACCTAGGGAGTGCCTGCCTTCAACAGGCAGTCATCAAGATAAGGTAAGACTGGCAACGCTGATCTCAGCAGATGAGCTGCAAGCACTGCCATCACCTTGGTGAGCAGCCGAGGGGCGTTGGTAAGGCCAAAGGAGAGCACAGTGAATTGAAAGTACTTGTGGCCTCCTGCAGGTCCAGCGCAACAATCCAGTCTCCGGGGTCCAGAGCAGACAAGACCTGAGCTAGCATGAGCATCGTGAATTTCAAATTTTTAAGGAAGAAGTTTAGGGCTTGTAGATCTAAGATAGCACAAATGTCCTTGTCCTTTTTGGGGACCAGAATATAGCAGGAATAGCAACCACAGCCAACTTCTTGCCCCGGAACCCTCTTTATGGCTCCCTTGGCCAAGAAAGTGATGACTTCCTCGAGGAGCAAGGACAAATGATCCTCCATCAGCCAGTCGTGAGATGGTAGCATGGAGGGAGGGGTAGTCTTGAAGGGGAGCAAGTAGCCCCTTTGGACAATCTGCAAGACCCACCTGTCCGCTGTTATGGACTATAAGTGGGGCAGGTGATGGCGAATCCTACTGCCAACTGGATGCCCATGGTCATAAAGTGGCAGATTAGGAGGGCTTGGAAGCTTCAGCTGCTGGTTGGATGAATCAGACTGCTGGCTACCTGACCCACGAGGTCGGTGGGCACCTCACCCTCCACCATGCAGATGTTGGAGAGCATGGGCAGCTTGGTGGCTGGGAGGAAATTGGTGCAGTTGGAAGCCTCTTCCTTAGTCACGAATGGAGAGCGAAAGGCAGATTGGGGAAGACGTTGGGCTGCTGAGAGGCTCTAAAACTTGGCCATAGCATGTGAGTCCTTAAAGCGCTCCAGCGCCGAATCTGCCTTGTCTTCGAAGAGACAAGTGCCACTGAAGGGCATGTCCATAAGGGAAGCTAGGACATCCCTCAAAAACCTGAGTCAGTCATGTCCAATCCACAGTGAACTGTGAACTTTGTTGTCTCTCCCATCTGCAACAACCTGGGAGAGGATGGTCCGTGCCTCCTCCGGAACCTGTGGCAGCACTTAGGCAACCATGGCCCACAGAGTGTGGGAGTAGCGGCCCAAAAGGCATGTTGTGTTCACAGATCGCAATGCTAGGCTGGCAGAGGGAAACATTTTCTTCCCCAAAGAGTCCATCATTTTTTTCATTCCCTGTCTGGAGGAGCGGTAGAGACTGGGCCCTGGGAAGTTGAGGCTTGGACCACCAAGCTCTCCGAGGTAGGGTGTTGGGTCAGGAAGTTTGAGTCCCCAGGCGCGGGGTGATGGCAGTGGGTGATTGTCCTATTCATAGGAGCCCCTGTGTTGGGTTTGAACCAGGTACCCAACAGCATATTAGTGAGGGCATAATTGAATGGGAGTAGGGGTTCAGATGAGGAGACTCCCGATTGCAGCACCCCTGTCAAGATGTTGGTCTTGACTGCCACTGAGGGCGGCTGAGGGGCTTGTCAAGGACTTTGGCTGCCCCCGCAACACCATTGTGTAGGAAGCTCCCCCTCCATAGCCATGGTAAGGGGAGAAAGCATACCAGTATCTGGAGAAGTTTCCAGTCACTGGTGTCACCCAGTTCCTCACACCAGTCCATGTTAGGGTTCTCTTCGTATGGCGGGTATTCTTCAGGGTCCAGCAACCCCTCCCATTCCTCCCCAGCTTAAAGCCTGTCTTCCTGGATGACATAGCCTACCACACCAGGAGGAAAACATCAAAAACTGATTTCTCAAAGTACTTTAAAGATCTATATGAAACTACGGGGGTAGGATCCCTGTCGCAGATAGGTAAAGATTTGGAGGATACGGCCTTAAGTTGGCTGAATGATCCACGCATCTCTTTCTAGTTACCATTTACTGTGAAGGAGCTTAGGGGAGGTGATTGATGCGCTCCACACGGGAAAGGAGCTCAGCTTGGATGGCTTACCTGACATATTTTATAAACAATATGCAGATATTCTGGCTCCTAAGCTGCTCACCGTTTTTGAAGAGGTATGGGTGGGGTAGGGGGATTCTTCCATCTTCTCTGCAGGAGGCGGTAATCGTTACTCTGCTAAAGCATAACAAACCAGCACATAACTGTGACCCCTAAGGGCACTTGTTGCTATTAAACTGAGACACAAAAATACTAGCTAAACATGTGACTAATAAGTTTACCTTGCTCCTGCCTAAGCTTCTGAGACCAGACTAGTCTGGATTTGTCTCGGGCCGCTCTGCATTTCACAATTTACCCACCTTGTTTGCCCTTCTGCAGGATATAGACCCTGACTTACAGGTTGCAGCAATTTTCTTGGACGCCTCTAAGGCGTTTGATTCCCTTGGGCATACCAGAAGACTTCTTGAGCTAGATACAGTTGCTTTATAACTCACCCGTGGATAGAGTGTGTGCATAAAGAATGTCTACTCTGAACCCATGGCGATATCTAGGGGCACAAAGCAGGGATGCCCTCTTTCGCCTCTTCTCTTTGCCTAAGCCATTGTACCACTAGCTGCTAGGGTCCGGCAACAGTACTCACAGTACACCCTTTGCTATGTGAGTAGACCAATCTTTATTTCACTATACACAGACAATATTACCCTTTATATCAGGGTTCCACAGTCGAGTCTCAATGTAGTCATGCAAGAATATCTCCACCTGCTCTAGGGAGTTACCATTAACTGGGGAATATCTGAGATTCTACCCCTCACGCCACACCTTACACCTGAATTTCCTTTATGGTGGTGTGATGATTCTCTTAAATATCTGGGGATATGGGTGCACAGAGACCCAGAGGCGGTGAAATGTATTGACGACCTAAAAAATATACAACATTGTAGGAACAGTACCAAAAACTTATCGTCCAAAGAAATGGACACATTGCGAAGACTCGCACAGGATGACAAAATAATCTTACAACCAGCGGACAAGGGCGGGGCCTTGGTGGTGATGAATCAGACCTATTATGAGCAAAAGGTATTGGCACATGTAAATGATGTGCTTACTTACATACCTTTGGAGACAGACCCTACAGAAACCTTCAAGTGCACCCTGAATGCCATATTAAACAAAGCTGTGGATTTGGGTTGGATCAATGAAAACACAAAAATGTTTTTAACGTCAGATTATCCGCAAAGACCGCATATCTATATGCTTCCTAAAATGCATAAAGACCCTCAAGATCCTCCTTTTAGACCCATCGTGGCAGGATGTGGATCAATACACAAACCGATTGGCAGGTACCTGGATCACTTTCTACAACCATTGGTACAATCGTGGCATTCGTATATTCAGGACACAACTGATTGTTTGGATAAACTTGCTAACATCGAGCATGTGATGAATGAAGATATTTGGCTATGCACCATTGATGTTGTTGCTTTATACACGTCTATCCCTCATGCTGAAGGAATGGAGGCGGTGGAATGGATGTTACTGAGAAGTGATTATGAGCAGTCACACAATATCTTTCTACTGGAGTTACTGCATTTCAGTCTCTACTACAGCTACTCCAGCTGGAAGGACACCTTTTTCCTACAACAAATGGGAACCTCCATGGGTTTTCCAGGGGCACCAATGTATGCGAATATTTTCATGGCCAAATTTGAAGACACAAACATTTTCCAGAAAGAGGCATGGCAAGAAGATCTGGTGATATACATGAGATACATTGATGATATCTTGTTACTGTGGAAGGGCACACGCCAAAAGCTGGAATATCAAATACAGATTCTGAATGTGCAGAATCTCCGCATACATATCAGTTGAGCCATAAACTTATTAGACATACAATTGGAATTAATGGAAGGACATTTAAACACAAGTGTTTTCAGGAAGCCGACAGAGAGGAACAATGCCCTGCATTTTACGAGCTTTCATCCACCGTCACTGAAGAGACACTTGCCAATGTCACAATTCATCAGGATCAAGAGAATTACCTCAGAGTCAAGCAAATGT
The DNA here is from genome assembly GCA_963921515.1 of Calotriton arnoldi. Taxonomy (NCBI): domain Eukaryota; kingdom Metazoa; phylum Chordata; class Amphibia; order Caudata; family Salamandridae; genus Calotriton; species Calotriton arnoldi. The sequence goes on along the minus strand of CAWUFW010018302.1, from coordinate 121,777 downwards.
TCAGAATCCATTCTGGACACGTATCATGCATATCAGAAGCGAGGTTACCCCACTGAAATATTGGAAGAAGCTAGGAATAGGGTCCAAGATATGGATTGGAAGGATTTGTTACAGCACAAAACCAAACACTCTCAAAACAGAGAAGTTTGTGTATTGAAATTTTCCATCGAGACTTCCGCCATCAAAGGAAGTATTTTACGTAGATGGGAGATAATAGAACAGGAACCAGATTTTCAGAATCTTTTCATGACTAAACCCATGTTTGCGCACTCTCGCTCCAAGAACCTCAAGGAACTCTTGAAAAGAAGTACAGTTTCTAGAAGAACTAACAATGCTACAGGCATGACAAAATGCTTTAATTGCAGCAACTGTGGCAATGTTATAACAGGTAACATATTCACCCACCCTCACACGGGTAAGAAAATAACACTAGGGCATTCATCGAACTGTAACACAGAAATGGTCATTTATGCTATAAAATGTCCTTGCGGATCAGTTTATGTGGGTAGAACATCACGCAAGATAAAAAACTCGCCTCACAGAACATAAAAGCATGATTAGGACTGGGAACAGGAATTCAAGTCTAGAAGTGCATTGGTTGGACATGAAACACACAATACCACAATTGCGTTTCACAGTATTTGAAAGGATAATTTCCGCACCACATAGGGACATCCACAAACAGTTAGCACAAAAAGAAACCATTTGGATAAGACACTTAAACACCATAATGCAACATGGGTTGAATGATAAAATTGAAATGTCATGTTTTTTATAATTCATCAGATATATCGAAAGGAAGGCTACTGTCAAGATGAAGGGTCTATACAGACTAGCATCAGTCACGATAACAAGAGGGTTGTAACATTGTAATTTTCAGTAGAATGATGTCGCATTGTTCAACATGAATATGCAGCCTGGTAAAGTCAAAGCACAGGAGCCTTTGATCAGTCTTGCCGATTAACATCATTTTCATTAAGCATTGTACGATGCTAATTGTAATATTATGAACGGACGTGGTCCTCATCGTATACAGGTTGAAAAATTGTATGTAATCATGATTGACTTCTGTTTTTAACCAGTTTGGCATTTTTCAAATATTTGCAGTTTCTCCTGAGTTTGTACTGCTGGTGTTCAAAATCGTTTTCATAATCATAATGTTATACCATGAAGACCGAGCACTAGACGTGATGCATGCGAGCTTTCATATTCACTTTGGTAGCACTGTTAATTTTATTTTTCGTAGGTTATTTTTTGCATTTTATGTAGGCCTGGGCGATGAACTCTGCTCCGCTCGCGGAGTTTGCGGAGTTTCCCGAGCTCCGCGTTACGCAGAGCTCGCGGAGTTCCGAAAAACTCCACTTCCCGCAGCGGAGCGAGTTTTTTTCCTCACTCGCGTTCACCAACGTCAAGTTGGCGAGCGAGGAAAATCCACCTCCCGGCGAGATTTTTCCTCGTTTGCGATCGCCAACATCAAGTTGGCGAGCGCGAGCGTGGAAAATAAACCTCCCGGCGAGATTTCTCAACGTGGGGGGGTCAGGTTTCTCATTGCGAGTGGTAGCGTATGCTCGCGACCGCTCGCGTTGAGAAACTGCCCGTTCGCATTGAGAAAGCTGACGGTCGAGTAAAAATCTACTCGAGCGACAGAAAAGGTAAGCTTGCGCTGTGCATGGTGCTGTTCGCAATGATTGCACAGTGCGGACAAGCATCCGGCACTGTGCAATCACCGCGAACGGCATTTTTCTACCATACTCCGCCGCTTGCGGAGCTCCGCATAGTGCGGCTGAGTTTTTTTTGCACTTCGCGTTGCTTCACGTAGTGCAACTCTGCAAACTCCACCCAGGGTTAATTTTATGTTAAGTTAAGCATTGACATTAGTTAGAAATAGAGAGGTGTATACACACTGAGCGAGGAAACAGTTGAATTGGAGTCTTGTGGTCTGTCTTCTAGTTTCATTGAACCTTGTCGGCATTGACGCGCTATGTTATTTTTTAGCGCGTTACCAGTTACGTGCCCTTTTTCTAAACGGGAAGTAGCGGTGTCTACACAGACTCGTTCGAGGGCAGAAGTGAGTACTATGGTTTCGCTAATCACTTAAGTTACGTAACCTTTCCTTTTTAATATTTCATAGTGTTTCTTTAGTATATCATGGCAGTTGTGTTTTTGATTTTTGATTTGTTTAGGAAAGTTAAATCCTACGTGGAACCATTCACAGTAACAATATGAAGGGGTTTACATCGCAGCTGCTATTTAGTAAGTAAGGAATCTGATAGAGTGAAAAGGTCATTATATTTGGAGACTTGCAATAAGCTCATTTGGATGTTTGTTGATTCACAGTTTACTCATTCCTTGGAATCAGTGCTTTGTCGTGTTATGACCGGGTAGGATTGGTTTTACATTTTGGTTATTTTTTCACTATCATGAGCACGCGGTTGGGAAGCACGGTGGAGGATTATTCTGTTGGATTGCTCAATCGGGCACGTAACATGGATCAGTAAAGGTGCATACAGTGGTTGGAGTGCATAGAGTTTTTTTCACGAATCTTAAGAACATGTGGGAGAGCACAGTTGGTTATATGTTTGGACACTTTGAACAGCAGCATGTATATACACAGTATATTTAATGGGTCTCGGGCAGGCCTCTTTTGTTTTTGTTTCTATCCTTTCATCAGTATTGAATACATTTGTTATTTGTCACTTCTAGAGTCCCCCTGACGAAGGGTTTTCCCGAAATGCATTGGGAGTGTGGCATGGAATACAACTTCAGATTGTAGCACTGTTCCACAATATGATATAAACATTGCAATATGTATTCTGTAACATTTTGACAATCTTGACGGTTGATTCATTTAAGACTAGCCATAAGTAATGGCGATCGCAGTTGATAATTGGTAAGCAAGCAAAATAAATGTTGACAGATAATTGTGAAGTTCAAGAATTTATGTATATGATTTGATGAACCCTAGGGTCGTGGGTTGTGCACCTTGTCGGGGTGGACAAGTTCTGTACGCCCCATTTTCTGGAACCGTATTGGGTAGCCATCTATCATGTTACAGAGCTGATAACTGGCTGGATATCTCTTCCACTCTCTGTGGCTGGAAGGGTGGGTCTCATGAAAATGGTGATCCTACTCAAGATGCTGTATCAATTCTTGAATATTCCGCTGCCACTTAATACATCTCTTTTTTCAGTCCTCAAGTCGCAACTAATCAGACGTGCAAGGAATGCAATGCAACCCAGGGTTGGATTGCAGCTTTACACTACCCTTAAGCGTGAGTGGGTTTGAGGCGCTGACTCAAGCTTTATTCTCTTTGTGCACAGAGGCAGTTTGTCCATTGCTGGTATAAGGCCCCAGCTTTTCTTCCTTGCTGAGGAGACCGGTCTCTGGATCGAGACGTGATGTTCTGACCTCAGAGTGCACAATTAGAGCATGGGATAAACTGAGTAAGAAGGTGGGACCGGCCTATGTTGATTAATCTTCTTTGCTGCTGAACTATCATCCCCTGCTCCTAATCATTCACGAATACGACGGATGTGTTCCATGCTAGTCGAATAATAACCTGGGGCAACCTTTTCAGGAACAGCTTTTTCTCACGTTGGAGGAATATAGGGGAAGTTTCCCCTGTACTCACAGGCTGTATTTTCTTTACTACCAGTTACAAAGTTGCTGCAAATTGTTCCTCCCACGGTTCATGGTGGAACTATCTGTCCTGGCGCCCCTGGAGCAACTGCTGGATGTGACTTATACTAAGCATTTAATATCAATATTGTATAATGCTTCTCAGGAGGGATGGAAGGCACCTCCTAGTGTGACATGTACAAGCTGGGAGAGAGACCTGGGACAGGAGATCAGTGAAGAAACATGGATGTATGCCTGTAGTCAGACTGACATGGTCTACGCCAGTAGCTGACTCTGCATTATACAGTATAAAATATTACAGAGCACATACTTCAGGCCAGTGTGCCTTCACAGATTTGGTCTCAGTGGTGACGTGACGCAAAGTGCACCAGATCCAGCTGTCTTGATGCGGGTTTCTTTTGCTGGCTTCGTCTTGCGGTGCTATTTATGGGCACTAGACCGAGGTGCTGCCTGCCCTGTCTGATATGGTGGACTGCACGGTGCCCACTGACCACATTATCGCATTGCTGGCATATGTAAGGGACCTAGATACCCCTCACAAGTGTTTTCTATCTTTGGTCCTCCTATTAGCAAAGTGGCAAATAGTGTGTTGATGGGGAAGAGATAAAAGCCCCAAACTTTAAGCACTGGTTGCGCGACATGCTATACTACAATGAACAACTAGAGCTTTATTCCGACCTGCTCCCAGATGCCTCTTGACCCTAGCATATTTGGAGACCCCTCAGATCGTATTTGCTTACTCTTCATGTGGGTGCAGATGATGATTCTTAGGACGTTGATGAGGGGCGGTGATGCTCCTGGTCGTGGTGGCATCCTTGGGATTGAGGCCACAGCTCCATTGATGAGGGGCAGTGATGCTCCTGGTCGTGGTGGCATCCTTGGGATTGAGGCCACAGCTCCATTGATGAGGGGCAGTGATGCTCCTGGTCGTGGCGGCGTCCTTGGTATTGAGGCCACAGCTCCGATCATGGGACCTATATGTTTCTGCTATGTTTATACATGCCCTGTTTTGCCTGTATTACATGCCTTGACTGTATATGGTGGGGGATGGCTTCTGCACAGGTATGGAGAACCGCTTTTGCTGATTACAATGTGCTGTTCTCTCACTGGATGAGTAATGGATGAGTGCTCGACATACAAGTCGTGCTCTCTATAATGGTACATGCTGATTGTGACACAGTTCTATATCCTGGTCCTCACGAGTGTTGTATTATTGCACTGGTGAAATGCACTTGTGAAAAAGTAAAAATAAAAAAAATTATAATTATAATAAAAAAGGAATTTTAAGCTACGAAGTATGCAACAAGGTTTTCTCAGTAAAGATCGTTATGTCCAATGTCCTGCCACCTCCTTCAATTTCTCAGTTATCATCACCTTCAATTTCTTAGTTATCATCAGATCTCAACATTTAGGTGAAGTTTTTCACCAGCAGATGCCTTTACGGGTTCTCTGACTGTTCCTCCTCATCAAGACTTTAATCTTCCCTTGCCCTTCATTTCTCTAACCAAAGCACTCGAGCTAACATGATGGTGAGTGGCTTGTTAATTGTGACAGACGAAATAATTGGAGTTATCAGGCCTATCCGAATTGTACTTTTAGTGGCAACCCCATTGATGGTAAGCGGTATTCCACGCAGAGTTGTTTTTCTTCTGCGACTTGTGGGTGACAAGCACAAATTGGCCCCTCATCACATTCTGCGGTAGGGGGGGTGCCACTTTTTCCCATGTTAAAAGTGGCACACCGGCGGCGCAAGGGGCTTGTAAATAAGCCCCCTTGAATTTTAATAAGCCACGCATAATGTAGGCCTGTAATGCTGCCACTTAGTGGTATGGAGAGCTTTACTAAAATGGAAATGCTAAATAAAAATAAATAAATAGTTTACCTGGGGGCCTTGTAATTGCTGTAGTTGTCCCGCCTGTTGAAGAGAGAAAAGAGGATGGAATTTTAATATATGTTATAGCTGCATCCAGAAATGGCTTTACATTTTCAGTAACAAACTTCGGTGTGCCTTTATTAAGGATTGAGTACAACGACGGCTTCTAGGGTAGGGGGCAATGTTTAATGCCACCTCAAACACGGTGGGGCATATTTACAAGCCCCTATCGCCACCACAACGCCACTTTTTAAGACGTAGTGGTGGCGATAGGGGGTTCGCCTTATTTACAAGGCAGTGTTAAGCCACTTAATGTGGCTTAACGCTGCCTTGTAAATAATGCACCCTTTCACGCTATACTTAGTATGAAAGGGGCGGGCAATGGGTGTTGTGGTGGGTGTTCCGCCGCAACACCCATTGATTTCGACGCTGCCCCATATTTACAAGGGTGGCGTAAATATGGGGCAGTGCCAAAATTAAGACCAGGGAAAACCTGGACTTACCCTGGCGCAAAGAGGAGACATGTTTAACGTCTCTTCGCTTTTGCTGTTTCCATGTATGCAGCATTGTGCAGCACACATAGAAACAGCAAAAGGCCATTGATTATTTATGCTTCAGGGTTGACTAAATTATAGGGCAAGAAAAGGCAAATTATGCAGTATAATGCTGCATATTTTGTGACATTATTACTTCATAATGTTGCCATCTCTACACACAGTTACACTGTCTGAGCAAAGATTTGATCTTATTAGTACATGTTTAACACCCAAATTCAGCAATAAGGAACTAAAAGTTAACCAGTCAACCTTTGCAAAGGGCCTCCCTCTGTGCAGGAACATGTGTCTCTATGTTTTAGTAGCTTTTGGTCTGTTTGTGCCAGAAACATATTTTTGTTAAAATCTGCAAATTATGCAGCAGATGATGGATTATGTGGCAAATCCATAATCATGCGAAAAACGCTGTGGCTGCAGATTTGCATAATTCCAGTGGCCCTGGTTATAGGTGTATCTAGTCATACCTAAGTCTTAAAGTACAAGTCTATGTCGTTCATGGGCTAGCAGCAAATAGGTAACAAACATTGGGGCAGATTTATGTAGAATTCAGGCAACATAGTGCTGCAAAGCAAGTTGCTGCGTTGAGTTGTGTGCAGTGGCAGCTGGTGAACTTTGAAAATGGTTAGACATAAACAAAAAGTACCTTGTGAACAAGCCTGATCAACTAAATAGGTGGGGATCTGCTCATTTTGGCTGGTTTCATAAATGATCAGCTTATCCATTTCAAGTATTTTTTGTTTGCATTCTTGTAGTCCTTTTGATCCATTATAGAATCTCCACTACAAATCCCAGAATGCAAAGAAAATCATTGATTCAATGATCTACTCGTGTAAATCTGTGAAACATGAGCGTTCTGCCTGTGGTGGGAGTGCTCTAGTCTCTGTTTAGGCACTCAGGGCCAGATGTACGTAGGAAAGTGTTTGCGATTACCAAATAGCGTAATTTTTGTGAATCGCTATTTGGTAATCGCAAATACCCATGTACAAATGTGTGTTTAACACAGTTTGTGATTCCCAGTGTGTCGCAAATAGGTCTACCTCATAATATTCATGAGGTAAGTCTCGGTATGCGACCCTTTGGGAATAGCAAAAATCACAGGAATTGTGGCCTGCTGGGGTCAGCAGACCACCATATCTGTGATTGTTTTTCAATAAAGCAATGTATTTTTTTTCAAATGCAGCCAGTTTTCCTTAAAGAAAAACGGGATGAGTTTTAAAAACAATGAAGTTTTCTTTTCATTTTTTAAGAATAGGCATTGGTCCGTGGAACCACTGACTGCTCTTAAATTTTTTTTTATAAACATTAACGAATGGGAAGGGGGTCCCTTGGGGACACCTTCCCATTTGCAAATGGTTTACCACCTACTTGAAGTACGTGGTAAAATGCAAATGTTTTGCTATCGCATTTCGGTCGCAAAACATTCACACATACCATTGGAATTCGGTATTAAGAAGGGATGTCCTAAACACCCCTTCTTAATACCGAATCGCAAACCCAATTTGTGATTCGGTAATAGGTTACATTAAAACTTGTACTTGAAAAAATGCTTTTTTTGCAGTCGCAAACGGCCTAATTCTGTGAACCGGGGCGTTTGAAACCTCAAAAAAGCTTTGTACATTTGGCCCTAGGTTCTTTCATTTTATTGCCACTCCCAAAATTCTAAAGTATGCTTGCTGGTTAAAGCAAACATCTTTATTAGGAAAGTGCATACTGAGGCATTTAATACCCACTATGAATGACTTGTAAGAACTATTGTAAGATCTGGCATAGACACAGCATTAGCTGTGTTGCCAGCTTCGTGATTTTCAAAAGAATGATCATTTTACATAAATGATATGTATACATACAGCAGCTTTCAGTCAGCACTCTTTCATAAATGGCCTGTTAAAGAGTCATTCACATTTTGCTTCCTCCCTCTATAGCATAGAACACAGGTGCTGCAAAGTCATCCTGTGCCCTGGGCACCTCCCAACTTTTTGCTGACTGGTACTGGTGGTAACTGACTCTGACTGACCCTGGGCTCTGCCTAACCAGGCCCAGGGCCAGTGCTATGCTGAAAGAGACACTTAGAATACAGTGAAAAACACCTACATACACTAGGGTACACTATGGGTTGTGGAACCCCTGTGATTGGCATGACCTACCCTATAAGGCCCTAGTACATAATATGGCAGTGGGATTGAAACTACCTCTAAGTCCCTAGTATATAATAGGGCATGGCAGTTTAGAGGCCAGCAGCCTTTTCTGCACTTGCATGTGTGCACTGCTGAGCCTGAGGTCAGTTTAAAAGTAGCCCTGTGTTGCAGGACTGCTTTTAAAAAGTAAATTGTGCCCAGACACTACTTTGGTGTTTGTGGCACTTACAAATGGATAACCTACAATGTTTGGGCATATTAGGTACCCCCAGGGTCTCCCCTAAGTGTCCCAGGGGCGGGGGGGTCAGGTATTTATAAGGAGGACCCTTCTAAAAAGAGTTTTATATGCCCTGGGTTAAGTGAAGTTGCACATTTCACTCCCCACATTGTGATAAAGTGCTGCATAAAATCGAATTTGGTGCTAGGAGCACTGTGGAGGGAGGATCTGCAATATTATTTGTTACATATTCAGAACTCCTAAGTCTCCCCTAGGTGTTCCAGGGGTGAGGGTCCCATAGATATGAGTAGAGTACTTATAAAATATGTTTTTATAAGCCCTGGTGCTGGAAAAATGTCCGAATTCATTTTTCCCATTGCAAATCCCCTGCCACATAGGTTAACATGGCAAGAAATTATTAATTAATAAATCCTGATAGGAGAATGATAAAATAGCATTCAAAGACTCCCCAGAATGGTATTGATAAATCCAACATTATGATATTGTTGAATTTCTCCTAAAATGTACAGACAAGAAGTTATAAGGCTTTCTTGTCTGTAAGCCCAGATTCAGCCTTCCAGTGGTCTGTCCTGATTGGTCAGAGTTAAGTGGATTAGGCAGGCTACTTTGAAGAGGTAATAAAGAGCCCCTGGGGTTAACCAGCTCTACTGGGAGGGCAGTGTTCTGTTACACAGGAATGCCATAGCAGGGGGAGGAGTCGTAAACAATGGACTTCAATGGAAGGGGAAGACACCAGTGTCATTTACAACTCTACTCTTTTGAACCCAGCCAGATGCTAGGCTTAAGGAAGGAATGAGCAGATGCAAGGGGGGGAGACTATGGAGATTAGCCATCCTAGGGTGTGTTTAGCCAGCTCTTCTCCCCTGCTGGAAAATCAGCCATTATGAATTTGGAAGAATCGGTGCACTCTGGGACAAAATAGTGTCACACTGAAGGATGTGGTCATACCTTGGGGCAGTACCCTGCTCCCCATTGGACAGGAGGGCCCTCCTGCTTGAACCAAGAACTTGGATTAAGTATCTGAGAGGGGCAGAGCCTCTCAGATCTGCTGCTGGAAACCTAAGAGAGCAAGAAGGGCCATGCTGAGAAGTTTGATGTGCAATCACTAAGGCCTGCACTCTGAAGATTGCGCCTTCTGCACCATCTGGAACTACAGCCCTGTGGACTACCTTGCTGAAAAAGGACTAAAGAGTGGACTCCCTGCAAGCTAGAGGTTAACAGAGCTCACCTGGAACATCACCACCAAGAATCCTCAACCTGGAGTACTACCAGTGGATTTGTAAGGGTTTTGTCCAAGTGGATTGTGGGAACTGAAGTCCTCAACTTTCAAGGACCATCTTGGAGCTTCCAGACCCTTGGAGTAAGTTTGAGACACTTTGGGACCCTTTTGGGAACTTCAAGAAGAAGTTCCAGAAGTCTGGAGAACTTTGGAGCAACTTTGGTAAAAAGCTCCATAAGAGGACCGACTCAACCTGGCCAGCCAAGCCACCTGCCTCCAACCGCGAGTCGGCCTGCCGTCCAGGTTCGTCCCGCTGAAAAGCTCCGTAGGTCCGACTTTCAGAGTGTGACCGGGAGTAGGTGAAAACCGAGGCCGGCGAACCCTCTCCAAATCCGGCCTGGTGAAGAGCCTCGAGGGACCCCTGAAGAAAAAGCTCAGTAAAATTTTCTAAGTCCGAACGAAGAAAAGGTGACCGTGAGCAACCGCGAGAGACAAGCCGCCTGCCTTCAACCGCAGCCGGCCTGGATCCTTGGTTCGTCCCGCTGGAACACTCCGGAGGTCGGACTTCCATAAGTTTGACCGGGAGCTCGTTGCAAGGCAATCCGGCGAACCCTCACCGAATCCGGCCTGGCTGAGTGCTTCGAGAGACCCCGGGAAGAAAAGCTCCAGAAAAGTTTCTAAATCAGAAGGTAAAAACTTTGACTGAGACCTACCACAAGGGGTAGCCGCGCAGGGCTCCATCGCGGTCGGCCTGAAACTTTGACTTTGACCCGGTCTATCGCGACCAGATGTCCCAATAAGGTGCTATAGGTTTCTATGTACTATATAATGCTAAATTTTTTAAAATTCATATCTACGGTTTCCTACATGGGATTTTTGTCGTTTTGGTGTAATTTTAAAGATAAAAATATTTCCTATGTTTATAAATTGGTGTTGTATTTTTATTGTGCATTGTGTCTTAATTATTTACTGAATTGGTGTTTTTAAATGCTTTACATACCTGTCTTTGAAGTTAAGCCTGCCTGCTCGCAGCCAAGCTACCAAGGGTTGAGCATGGGAATAATTTTCTAAGACCTATTCTGAGCCCTAGACTGTGTTAGTGGCCTTATTGCCAGTGGCAGATTTACATTTGCCCCTACTAATAATCCACTTTCCAACAACAGGGCTATGGGCCAGTTCACTACAGCCATTGGTTTTCTTGACTAATGGCATTTTGTTGGTGCACATCTGCCTAAAAGGTACTCCACGCCTTTATCATTCTCCTATCGCTAGATCCTCCTTAGAAGAAGTTTGGGACAGACTGGCTGAGCGTGACAGTCTTACCTTGTTTCCTTCCCCCCTGACTCCAATCGCTGGTAACCCAGATTTTACCCCAGTACTGAATCTCATAGCTTTCCAACACTGGCGCCAGATGGGATGCTGATCTATCAGCTATTAATTTGATGAGGAAGGCCCAATATCCTTTGAATGCCTACAATCTGATTAAGCCAGAACTGAAACAGAGCGATTACACTACCTTCAAATAAGACACTGGGTGATGCACCCCTCAATTTTCCCTAATGCCCAACCGTTCCTTACCTCCTTTGAGAAGTTGCTGCTCTCCAAAATGTCAAACACTTGCCTCATAACTGAACGGTATGGCCTCCTCCGCTCTGCCACTACACAGCCTTAAGCCCACTAGTCAAACAGTGAGAAGCGGAACTAGGCCGCCTATTGAAACCGAAGGAATGGGGGGGGGGACGTATACTATATTGCCAGACAAATGGCCAGTAATACAGCAAGTATTGAAACGGCTACCAAGATTGCCACGAATGGGTATCTTACACCCACCCGTCTATACAGAGGCAAACCTGCACGAAAACCAGATTGCTGGCAGAACTGCGGCTCCCCGGGCACATTGTTACACTTACTATGGGAATGTCTGAAACTCTTCTCCTACTGGACACAATTTCTTGATAATATTACAACACATCTTAACACGCAACTACCCGCTTCCCAGCTTATATCATATTGGAATTAACCAATGCACTTATGTTCCCCCTCAAGTCTCGTTGAGGACGACAAATTGGGTTGGCTGTGGGGGCGGCCCTGCAGAATATCCTGTCACACTGGGGCACAGGACAGCTCCCTACATATCATGAGAGGTTACATCGACTTTGGTATAATCTGGGGATAGAGCGCTTGACCCTCTCTCTCTCTCTGCTCAGGGCGCCTCCTTCCCTGAATTATGGCACCCTTTTCTGGCTTTACTATCTACAGAGTTTCGGAACCTCACTTGCCCTTAATACTTATGCCTTCTCCGATTAACACAAGCTCGCCATAGATGTACACAAGGAAGCTCTAACTGACTTGACACACCTACATCCAAGAGGCCGTACTTTCATCCATTTTCACAAGCTGCATGGTTCCTTAGGGGGAAGGGGTAATTTGGGGTTTGTTACGTACATTTATATATGCGTCATAACTTAGGGGCTCATGGCCCATGTAATGCAATTTTTTAGGTGTTGAAAACAATAAAAAGATTTGAACCATAAAAGGTACTCCACTTCAGTGCCAGGTCTGATGGCCAATCCCTGCTTTGATTTCATGTTTAAGTGGGTGATGGGTCACTTTATTTTGGCAAACATACACACATTATCTTTAGACAGCAGCATTTTTATTTTTTAAACTCTTAATGCCTACAGTATCTGTTTGTAAAAAATAAACGCATAAAAAAAATGGGCATACTTGCCAGGGCCAACCTATTGACTTTGCCACTGCTTGCTCAAAACTGCTTTCAGTGAACATTGGTACGATTCATCATTTGAATTCCGTTATGCATGGAGGAACTATTTTATATAGTGGTAATTTCTTGCTATTTGAATGTTCAAGCTTCCACTTGTGTTACGTGCTACAGCATTTAGTGTCTATGGGTCTGAACAAGGTTTGCAGTTTAATAGGACAGTAGAAGTTGTGATGCCAAGCATGAGAAAGATTTCATATGCAAAGAATGATGCAAGTTTGTTCACAAAGGAGGCATGGTCAGAAGCAGTAGTGCTAGTGAGCAGTGTACTTAGCAGTGGTAGGCAGTACTTGGCACCGGTTAACAGTACTTTCGCTGCTAGGCCTCTCCCCCCCCCCCCAACCTGTGCAAAGCCTTTTTTTGGCTATTTGGGGTAGTTTGCGCTTAGGCCCCTGTAACATTTTGACCACATAAGGTATCCACGCCAAATTTGCGTCCTTTTCTTCCAACATCATGGGAATTTTAAAGGTACCCAGGGTTTGTTAATCCCCTTGGAGGTGACCTAGAAATTAGCCAAACTACAGACAAATTTGGTTTCTGGGGGGACAAATTGGAAAAAAGGGATGAAGATGAAAGCGTCTGTTTTTTTCCCGGCAAATGGTATCAACAAAGGGTTTGTGGTGCTGAAATCACCATCTTCCCAGCTTTCAGGGACAGACTAACTTTTGTCAGAAAACCAACATTTTTTACACAGTTTTGGCATTTAACTGGGACATAGCCTATTTTTGCTATTTTTTGTGCTTCCAGTTAATGGTAGAAATGGGTATGAAAGCAATAATGGATCCTGGAAAGCTATACATTTAAAAAAGTAGACAAAATTCTGAATTCAGCAAGGGGTCATTTGTGTAGATCCTTCAAGGTTTTTTTATAGAAACTAGCAGCTGAAAATAGGAAAAATTGAAAATGAGTTGAAAAAAACAGCCATTTGTGCCAACGTTTTCACCTGTAACTTCTTTTAAGTATGACAGATTTTTTAAAGCAATATACCGTTACATCTGCTGGATCCTTTCTGGTTGTGGGGATATATAGGACTTGTAGGTTCACCAAGAACTCGATGAACCCAGAGACAATAACTAAGCAGCGTCTTGCAATGGTTTCTTATTGTGTACCGGGTATATAGCAATTCATTTGGGAAAATATAAACAGTGAAAAATCGGTATGAAAGACACCTATGTATTTCTGAAATGGGAACAAAATATTGAGTTTAGAAACAGTAGCTATTTGCACATCTCTGAAATTGTGCGTACCCATACTAGCATGTGAATTATTGGACATTTTTCAAAGTGATTTCTTTTTTACACAGTTTCTGACATTTGGAAGGCAAAAATGCATCAAAAGTCAATAGGTGATAACAGTTGCTCTACAATTCTGTGTTCCCCTAAGTCTCCCGATAAAAATGGTACCGCACTTGTGTGGGTAGGCCTAGTGCCCGCGACAGGAAACGCCCCATAAAGCAACGTGGACACACCACATTTTTACAGTGAAAACGGACCCTTTTTTCCAAAGTGCCTAGATGTAGGTTTTGAACCCTAGCTCTGCCGGCACCTAGGGAAACCTAGAAAACCTACACATTTTTGAAAACTAGGCACCCAGAGGAATCCAGGATGGGGTGATTTGTCTGGCTCTCACCAGGTTCTGTTACCCAGAATCCCTTGCAAACCTCAAACTTTGTAAAAATTAAAAAAAACACATTTTCATCACATTTATGTGATGAAAAGTTCTGGAATCTGCATGGATCCACAGAATTCCACCCACAGTCTTCCGAGAAAAATGGTACCTCACTTGTGTGGGCAGGCCTAGTGCCTGAGACAGGAAATGGTGCAAAACGCAAAGTGGACACACCACATTTTTACAGTGAAAACTGACCCTTTTTTTGTAAAGTGCCTAGCTGTAGATTTTGAACCCTAGCTCTGCCGGCACCTAGGGAAACCTAGCAAACCTATACATTTTTGAAAACTGGACATCCAGGGGAATCCGGGATGGGGTGAGTTGTGTGGCTCTCACCAGGTTCTCTTACCCAGAATCCCTTGCAAACCTCAAACTTTGTCCAAAAAACACATTTTCCTCACCTTTCTGTGATGGAAAGTTCTGGAATCTGCGTGGATCCACAAAATTCCACCCACCCTGCATTTCCCAAAGTCTTTTGATAAAAATTATACCTCACTTGTGTGGGTAGGCCTAGTGCCCGCGACAGGAAACAGCGCAAAAGGCAACATGGACACACCACATTATTACAGTGAAAACTGACCCTTTTTTTGCAAAGTGCCTAGCTGTAGATTTTGAACCCTAGCTCTGCCGGCACCTAGGGAAACCTAGCAAACCTATACATTTTTGAAAACTAGACACCCAGGGGAATCCAGGATGGGATGACTTGAGTGGCTCTCACCAGGTTTTCTTACCCAGAATCCCTTGCAAACCTCAAACTTTGTCCAAAAAAACACATTTTCCTCACATTTCTGTGATGGAAAGTTCTGGAATCTGCGTGGATCCACAAAATTCCACCCACCCTGCATTTCCCAAAGTCTTCCGATAAAAATGATACCTCACTTGTGTGGGCAGGCCTGGTGCCCGCGACAGTAAACGGCGCAAAATGCAACATGGACACACCACATTTTTACAGTAAAAACTGACCCTTTTTTTGCAAAGTGCCTAGCTGTAGATTTTGAACCCTAACTCTGCCGGCACCTAGGGAAACCTAGCAAACCTATACATTTTTGACAACTAGACACCCAGGGGAATCTAGGATGGGGTGACTTGTGTGGCTTTCACCAGGTTCTCTTACCCAGAATCCCTTGCAAACCTCAAACTTTGTCAAAAAAACACATTTTCCTCACATTTCTATGTCCAATTCAGAATCCGCTAAAAACGAATTTTTAAAAAAAAGTAGCGCTTAGAATTTGGGGTGCTATACCTTTAATCCCTATGTTTTTTCCCAGTGACAGGCCTTTGGCCCACCCACACAAGTGAGGTATCATTTTACTCGGGAGAACAAGGGGAACGCTGGGTGGTAGGACATTTGTGACGGCACGGTGATCCCACACAAAAATGCATGGAAAAGGTGATTTTTTCAGCTAAATTTGAGGTTTGCAGGGGATTCTGGGTAGGGAAATGTTGGGGGATCCACACAAGCCATATCTCACTGGACTCCCCAGGGTGTCTAGTTTTCAGAAATGTGTGGGTTTGGTAGGTTTCCCTAGATTACCGCGAGCCCGGGGCCAAAAACCCAGGTGCCTCCCCCCCTGCAAAACCAGGTAGTTTTATGATAGGGAATTTTGAAGTCTCCACAGTACGATTTGGGCCATTTCCTGTTGCAGCCACTATGCCTACCCACACAAGTGAGATACCATTTTTATCGGGAGACCTGGGGGAACACTAGGTGTTAGGAAATTTGTGTCAGCCCGGTGATCCCACAACATTCCCAAACAGAAAAGTGAGGAAAATGTGATTTTTTTCAGCTAAATTTAAGGTTTGCAGGGGATTCTTGGTAGGGAAACGTTGGGGGATCCCCGCAAGCCATACATCCCTGGACTCCTCCAGGTCTCTAGTTTTCAGAAATGTGTGGGTTTGGTAGGTTTCCCTAGATGGCCGCCAAGCCCGGGACCAAATATTTATGTGACCCCCCTTGCAAAAGCAGATCGTTTTATGATAGGTAATTTTGATGTCTCCACAATACGTTTTGGGCCCTTGCCTGTCGCGGGTACCTCACTCACCCACAAGAGTGAGGTACCATTTTTATCGGGAGACCTGGGGGAATCCTGGGTGGTAGGAAATTTGTGTCAGCCCGGTGGTCCTACAACTTTCCCAGACAGAAATTTGAGAAAAATTAGATTTCGTCATCAAAATTTGAGGTTTGCAGGGGATTCTGGGTAGGGAAACGTTGGGGGATCCACGCAAGCCATACCTCCCTGGACTCCCCCAGGTCTCTAGTTTTCAGAAATCTGTGGGTTTGGTAGGTTTCCCTAGACGGCCGCCAAGCCCGGGACCAAAAACTCATGTGACCCCCCCTTGAAAAAGCAGATCGTTTTGTGATAGGTCATTTTGATGTCTCCACAATACGTTTTGGGCCCTTGCCTGTCGTGGGTACTTGACCCACCTACAAGAGTGAGGTACCATTTTTATCGGGAGACCTGGGGGAATGCTGGGTGGTAGGAAATTTGTGTCAGCCCGGTGATCTTACAACTGGGGCTTGCTGCCATCTAGGGAAACCTACTAAACCCACACATTTCTGAAAACTAGACACCCTGGGGAGTCCAGTGAGGTATGGCTTGCGTGGATCCCCCACCGTTTCCCTACCCAGAATCTCCTGCAAACCTCAAATTTAACTGAAAAAATCACTTTTTCCATACATTTTTCTGTGGGATCACCATGCCGGCACAAATGTCCTACCACCCAGCATTCCCCTTGTTCTCCCAAGTAAAATGATACCTCACTATATAAAAAAAAATCCCTGGCCCTTAGTGGGCTTTCTGCCCCCCACCCCCCTGGGGGGCAGATCAGGGGCTATTGCCCCCATCTGCCTCCTGGAGGGGGGGCAGAAAGTCTTTTGATTTCTTTGGGGGGTAGGGTGGGGGCATTTGCATTCCCATTCTGGGCAGCCCCCACCCCAGGCCTACAAAAAAAGAATCCCTGGCGTCTACGGTGCTTTCTGACCCCCCCGGGGGGCAGATTGGGGGCTACCGCCCCCATCTGACCCCCAGGGGGGAAAAAAGACTGGGATTTGGTGGGGGGAGGGGGGGCATTGGCATGCCCATCTTGGGCAGCCCCCACCCCTAAATTCATTGGTAAAAAAAACCCTGGCGTCTAGTGGGCTTTCTGCCCCCATCTGCCCCCAAGGGGGGGCAGAAAGACTGTAATTTTGCGGGGGGCATTGCCATGCCCATGTTGGACAGCCCCCACCACTAATTTGCATTGAAAAAAAGTCCCTGGTTTCTAGTGGGCTTTCTGCCCCCGGGGGGGCAGAAAGACTGAATTCACCCAAATTCATTCATATGGGGGGAGCAAAGGCCCTTGCCCAAGGGGCCACTCCACCCTCCCTGGTGCCTAGTGGGTGGATCCCCTTTCCAACGATATCTCTCCTGACTTTCTACGTGCTCAGGGGGCTGAGATAGCCCCCTGAGCAAGTAGAAAGTGAAACTGAAATGAGCCTCTCGGCTCATTTCAGTTTTGTTTCACTGAAATGACGCCAGCACGACGTGTGCGCTGATCGTCATTTCAGGGAACCACACAGACAGCCTCGGGAGCTGGCTGCCCGCACCAGAGGGATTTGAAATGCCATTTGCGAGGACGGCCAGGGGCCGTCCTACGCACATGAGCACTGATGCGTTGGACGACCCCCGGCCGTCCGACGCACCGAAGGGGTTAAGAGGGGTTCTCTCTCAGCCCTCCTTTCCTTACAGTTTACTGGCTCTGGGGACTTCTATACTCTGGTTTGTCAGAATACAGCTGGGGTCGACATTTCTCCACCCCACTCCATCCTCGCTTCTGATAGGCCTTGGGGCAATTTTACGAAAAACACGTCAGCGCCCGAGGAGCTCCTATTCTCAGACATTCTGTGCTGTTTTGCGGAAGTGCAGCATGTCTTTGAAGTGTGAATGCGAGAAGGCTGTAAATGAAAAGCGCCCCTTGGACATGTGCTATCTATGGAGTCCAGCATAACCATCCCTCCCGCCCATGCTCCTATGGAGCCGTCAGTACACAGGCCTCAGAAAAAAACAGCCCAACTGGGAAACACATCACTTTGTCTCTGTACATCATTTTTGCTGCAGGAAAAGCAACTTTTCCAGTCTTCACTGCTGTTGCTTGGGGGTCAACGCCCTTGCGTCCTGAATGGGAGAGAGCGGAAAAGTGCCTTATCAATTAAGACATGGTGCTCTTCAGTTCCCTCCCTGTGCTGGTGGACTTCAGACTTACTAGCACCAATGCAGACACCCTTGCACCATGGTGCAAGAGTGCCTGCATTATGAGCAGGATTGTTTTTGTGCAGGAAGGGATACCTTCTTGTACAAAACCAATATTTAACCCGCTCCATGCTGAGGAAAGGTTCCATCCTCGCACCCACCCACAGGTGAAGCTCTGGTGGTCCCCCGTGGGCTGCCCATCTATGGGCCACCACCAGGGATTGCAGCAATAGCGCTTCCACTGCCATCCGACCCCTCCCCTTCGTGATCTGATGATGTTGGCGCGTGCATGGCACGTCGTCCTCAAATGCTGCCGCGACACACTCCAAGCCATTTGCTTCCAGCGCGTCTTCGGAAGAGGACGTCATTTTGATTAGTCCTTCTCCAGGGGGTTTGTTGGGGGAAAACAGACATAGGGGGAAAATAAAGAGTTTTTCCTTTCCCCCTGTGCCTGTTTAGAGTGGATTCCCGCACCACGATCGCGGTGAGTGCCGCAATCGTGGAGCAGGAATCCACCCCCTGGACCACCAGGGATTTTTTTTGTGTCAGGGGTAGGCCTAGTGTCCTTCCCTAAGGGGCACTAAATATATCCATGTTTCGGTCACCCTGGGGGCTAGATTGGTCATGCTTTTCAGCCGATCTGCCTCCCAGGGGGGTCGAAACCCACAAGAACACTAGGGATATTTTTATATGCACAAATTAAGGGGAGCAAGGTTTGCTCCCCTTGGGGGAGAATTTATTTAGTTATTCCACCTGCCCCCCCAAAGTACAGATCAGCAGATTTTAGGCCGATCTGCCCTCTGGGGGGGATGGAAGCCCACTAAAACACTAGGGATTTTTTTGTTGATAATGAAGCGATCCCTTGGGCAAGGGTAACTTCCCTTGGGGGTGAGTTTATTTGGTTATTCAACCCCCCTCCCACCAGAGAGCAGATCAGCTGTTTTAGGCCCATCTGCTCTTTGGAGGATGAAAGCCCACGAAACCACCAGGGATTTTTTTGGTCTTTGGGGAGAGACCCCTTGGGCAAGGGTAGCTCCCCTTGGGGGGCATTTTTTCTGTATTCCCCCCTCCACCCCCCGAGGGCAGATCGGCCATCTTTAGCCCGATACGCCCATTTGGGGGCACGGAAGCCAGTAGACACCAAGGATTTTTCACAATTAGCGCAACTCAGGGAGCGGTCCCTTAGGTCTTTGGGCACATATTTTGGCCGTTTCTGCCCTTTGGGGCAGATTGGTGGTATTTTTAGGCCGACTAGACACTAGGGAAAGTTTCTGTGTGTGTGAACTGGAGTTCGGCTGACGTTCCGCGTGTACTGGCATTTGGCTGGCAGTGTGTGTGGACTTGCACTTGGTTGGAGGTGTGTGAGGACTGGTGCTTGGCTTGCAGTGTGTGTAGACTGGTGCTTGCCTGGCAGTGTGTGTGGACTGGTGCTGACCTGGCGGTGTATGTAGACTGGCGCATGGCTGGCAGTGTGTTTGAAGAGTGGATTTTGCTGGCGGTGTGTGTTGACTGGTTTCTGGTTGACGGTGTGTGTTGACTGGATTCTGGCTGGTGATGTGTGTGGCAGGCATTTGGGTGGTGATGGGCTGACATAGCATTTTATAATATTAACTGTTTTATTTCTTGTCATATTTTTCATTTATGACTAATATTTTATTTTAGTGCAAACCTTTTGATTTCTTTTGCTGCAACTCCTGCTTGTGGTTTTGGCACTGGTAGATCTGCAGTTTGTGTAGTTGCATGTGTTTGGTAAGAGAACATTTGTTGTACTGTTTACTCTAAATGAGTATCATTTCCTGCATGAATGTGTTTTTTGTAAATGCTGTAATAGAATACTTGGTTCTGTTTTGTTGTGTGTGAAATTCACCTTGGATTTGTGCAAGATGTGAATTGTGTTGTCTTGTGTGTAATTTTCTTTTGTTTTTCCTTTCTAGTGGGATATCATTGGTGCTTGCTGTGTCTGTGCAGAGTAGGTGCTGGTGAGGAATTTTACCCGGCCGGGTGATCCCACAACTTTCCCACACTGAAATGTGAGGAAAATTTGATTTTTTAGCTACATTTGAGGTTTACAGGGGATTCTGGGTAAGAAAACACTGGAGGATCCACCCAAGCCACACCTCCCTAGACTCCCCCGGGTGTCTAGTTTTCAGAAATGCCTGGGTTTGGTAGGTTTCCAGAGATGGCTGCCGAGCCCGGGACCAAAAACGCAGTGCCCACCTTGCAAAACCAGGTTGTTGTTTTTTAAAGATAATTTTGATGTCTCCACAACATGTTTTGAGCCCTTCCCTGTCGCGGGCCCTTGGCCCAACCAACACTAGTGAGGTAGCATTTTTATCGGGAGACACAGGGGAACGCTGGGTGATAGGAAATTTGTGGCTGACTGCAGATTCCAGAACTTTTCCACACAGAAATACAATGAAAATGCGTAAACAAACCTGGTGAGAGCCATGCACCTCACCCCACCCTGGACTCCCCCGGGTGACTAGTTTTTAAAAATGTGATGGTTTGGTAGGTTTCCTTAGGTGCCGGCTGAGCTGGGGCCTAAAATCAACAGCTACCCATTTTGGAAAAAGCAAATCGTTTTTCAGGGGAAAAATGTGACACGCCTACATTGCGTTTGGCACCCTTTCTTGTCACGAGTACTTGGCCTACCCACACAAGTGGGGCATCGTTTCACTTGGGAGATGTGTGGAAATGCTGGGTGGCGGGAAATTTGTGGCTGCTTGCAGATTCCAGGACCTTCCCTCACAGAAATGCAAGGAGAATGTGTTTTTTAGCCAAAGTTTCAGCTTTGCAGGGGATTCTGGGTAAAAAACTTTGTGAGAGTTACGCAAGTCAGCCCACCCTAGATACCCCTAGGTGTCTAGTTTTAATAAATGTATAGGTTGGCTATGTTTCCATAGGTGTCGTCTGACCTTCGGTCCAAAATCTAGAGCTACCTACATTAGAGAAAAGACTCGGGGCAGATTTACAAGAAGGTGCCGCAGCGTGGCACCGCAAGCCTTTTGGCTACACCACGCTGCAGCACTTTCAGGGCACAGGAATGCGACATATTTACAATGATATGTCGCATTCCTGTGCTCTCCCCTACGCTGGCGCACAAACAGCTGCCATGCGCCAGCGCAGGCACCCTTGCACCATGGTGCAAGGATGCCTGCGTCATGGGGAGATTGTTTTTGTGCAGGAAGGGGCACCCATGGAACGCCCCTTTCATGCACAGTGCTGCGTGTAAAGGGGCCGTATTTAAAAGGACAGGAAAAGCCACGCAGGGTGGCTTTTCCTGTCCTTGTAAATATGGGCAGTGAAATGCGCTTCCAGTGCGTCACAAAAAGTGACGTACTGGCAGCGCAAAGGGCTTGTAAATCTGCCCCTCAGTTTTTAGTGCAAAAATATGATGCATCCATGTTGCGTTCTGGGCCGTTTCCTGTCATGGACACTAGGCCTACCCACACAAGTTATTTACCATTTTTATTGGGAGACTTAGGGAAAAGTGGGGTGGATTTAAGTTTGTGGCTCCGTGCAGATTCCAGAACTTTCCATCACAGAAATGTGAGAAAAATTTGTTTTTTAGTCAAAGTTTGAGGTTTGCAAGGGATCCTAAGTAAAAGAAAACGTGGTAAGAATCACGCAAAGTCAGCCCACTCTGGATACCCCTAGATGACTAGTTTAAAAAAATGTACAGGTTGGCTAGGTTTCCGTGGGTCCCGCCTGAGCTAGGGTAAAACAATCTAGAGCTACCTTAATTGGAAAAAAGGCCCTGTTTTCAGTGGGAAAATGTGATCCGTCCATGTTGTGTTTTCTGCCTTTTCCTGTCATGGGCACTAGGCCCACCCACACAAGTGAGGTACCAGTTTTATCAGATGACTCGGGGGGGGGAATTCCGGGTGAAGGGATGTTTGTGGCTTCCAGCAGATTCCAGAACTTTCCATCACAGAAAAGTGAGGAAAATGTGTTTTTTTGGTCAAAGTTTCAGGTTTACAAGGGATTCTGGGTAAAAGGTCATGGTGAGAGCCATGCAAGTCAGCCCACCCTGGATACCCATTGTGTCTCGTTTTCACGAATGTTCAGGTTAGCTAGGTTTCCATAGATACCGGCTGAGCTAGGGTCTATAATCTAGAGCTACCCATTATAGAAAAAAAGGCACCGTTTTCGGGGGAAAAATGAGATTCGTCCAAGTTGCATTTTGGGCTGTTTCGTGTCGTGGGCACTAGGTCTACCCACACAAGTGATGTACCATTTTTATCAGAAGACTTAGGGGAATACTGGGTGGAAGGAAATGTGTGATTCCCTTCAGTTTCTAGAACTTTTCATCACAGAAATGTGAGCAAAATGGGTTTTTTAGGCAAATTTCGAGGTTTGCAAGGGATTCTGGGTAACAGAACCTGGTGAGAGTCACACAAGTCAACCCATCTTGGATTACCCTAGGTGTTTTGGTTTAAATAATGTACAGGTTTGCTAGGTTTCCCTACGTGCCCGCTGAGCTAGGGCCCAAAATCCACAGCTAGGCACATTGCAAAAAATGGGTCAGTTTTCAGTGGAAAAATTTGATGTATCCATGTTGCATTTTGGGACATTTCCTGTCAAAGGCACTAGGCCTACACACACAAGTGACGTACCATTTTTATTAGGAGACTTGGAAAAGCACAGAATAGTAGAACAAGTGTTATTACCAACTGTCTTTCTCTGCATTTGTGCCTTCCAAATGTAAGACAGTGTGTAAGAAATAAGTCATTTTGAGAAAAGTCCTGTAATTCACATGCTAGTATGGGTGCCCACAAATTAAGAGGTGTGCAAATAACCATTACTTCTAAATTCCATATCTTGTGCCCATTTCGGAAATAGATAGGTTTCCTTGATACCTATTTTTCCTTCTTTATATTTCAACCAAGTATTTGCTGTACACCCGATTCTCAATGAAAAACCTTTGCAAGGTGCAGCTCAGTTATTGGCTCTGGGTACCTATGCTTCTTGGAGAACCTACAAGCCCTATATATCCCTGCACCCAGAAAGTCCAGGGGACGTACCAGTATATTGCTTTTTAAAAATGTGGCATAGTTAGAAGAAGTTACAGATGAAAACTTAGACACAAATGGCTGTCTTTGTTTTCAGAAATATATAGCATTCCGTGATCCACCATTGGTTTCACACTCATTTGTACCACTAACTGGAAGGAGGTTGAAAGCACAAAAAGTGGGAAAAATGGACTATGTCTCAATATAATGGCAAAACTGTTTTGAAAAAATTAACTTTCTGATGTAAGTCTGCCTGTGCCTGAAAGCTAGGATGATGGTGATTTTAGCACTGCAAACCCTTCGTTGATGCCATTTGCAGGAACAAAAATAGACGTGTTCTTCTGCAGCACCTTTTCCCCCCAAAAACCAAAATGCTGCTGTATTTTGACTAATTTCTCGGTCCCCTCCAGGAGAATCTACAAATCCTGGGTACCTTTAGAATCCCCAGGATGTTGTAAAAATGGTCACAAATTTGTCGTGGATATCTTATGTGGACAAAACGTTATGGGGGCCTAAGCACAAACTGCTCCAAATAGTCAAAAAGGCTTAACATCATGGGGAAAAGGCCTAGCAGCAAAGGGGTTAAAGGCATATTCTCCTTTTATGTGTGCTGCATACACAAAGAAGAGGATGTAATGAGAAGAAATAAAGATACTTCTCCTAGTTACGCCTCTCTGGGAAGGTGTAGCATTTTGATGCATTCCCATGTTCACTAGCTTTAGTAAATCTGGGAATGCAACACAATCCATGTGTGGATGTATGGGAACCCCCACACTTCACTAATGGAACATCCTTCTAATTCAAGGTAACGCAAGACAGCGCTTTGTGCTATGTTGCTCTACTTTGTATTTGCTGAACTACGCATAGTGTCTTTGCATGGCTTAGTAAACACCAAAAATGATTTCGCGTTTGCGGCAGTGCTACAAAAGTGATGCTCCAAGATGGAAAATCATAGTAAATTTACCCCAATGTGTCTTTAATGTTGTTGGGTATAGATTTGAAATGTATTCACTCCACCAAGTATGTATTTGTAAACCATATTTAGGACATAATATTTACGTCAGACGATATTATGACTACAATATTCTGGTACAACACCATTAGTAGCAGTGTACTGTAAGTTAAGCCATACCTAACCTATTGAACTGAATGCTGACAAAAGAAAAGAGAATTAAGGACATCAGTTTTATGGAAAAGCCAAACAACAGGAGATCAAAGGATATATTTCAGATGATGCTCAAAACAATTGCTTACTGGATCTCACATGTGTGTGCTGCACAGCAAATCAAAAAAAGCTCATCTTTCAGCTCCAGTTGAATCTAATTTTGTAAAACAGTATGAAATTACCTGAGCAGAGAACACCGGCATCCCAATAATGACTACAGGTATCAATGCCACTCTCTTTGTGTGGACAGTCCCACAGGTGGGGTTCATTTCCTGCACAGTTGACATAGTCCAGGAAGATGGCTCCACTGCCTGGACCGTAATACCCATATGTAGGAGCCGAGATTGCTGATCCACATCCGAGTTGCCTGCACACGACAGCTGCATCCGTCAGATCCCAGTAGTTTGAACACACTGTTCCCCAACTTCCTCTCCGGTAAATCTCCACCCGACCCGAGCACCTGTTGTTACCATTCACAAGACGTATGTCTGAAAAGAAAAAAATAAACATGTTATAATCAGAGATCATGCATCTTCTAACTTGCTGCCTTCATAGTTTCCTATCCTGCTTCCCTGACTCCATCTATCCCTAATGTCTGCTTCTAACATTTCCCTTCGGAACTACGATATTTGGACTCCTTTCCACCTAATGAACAGGACTTTGCCCTCAATGATACATACTCATGGCCACTGGAATTAACTAAATCCTTGGCTGCAGTGTTTTCTTGGTAAAAAATATCATGCTTTAGGAAAAGAATCAAAAGCTACTAATAACTGCACTTGGAGTTCAATAGAGTTCAGGAGAATTTGCAAATGGTAATTAGCCTCAGTGGTGTTAAACGCCCTAACTGATTGAGTGGGGGGGATGCTCTGTAAACTGTAGAAGCTAGGAACCCCAACTATTTAAATGTAGTCAAGAATGGAGGAAAAAAGGATTCATTCTTGGTCGTGAAGATGTTTTTTTAGTGTATGCCTGTTCACACTATTTACTTTAGAAACTTTATAAACAATTTACATCGTTATTAAAATCTGATTCTGTGACTATTAGTAACCCTTCTAGTGAGACACTTGTATAAAAATGTGCAATTAATTTCTAGCAGTGTTGAGCGGCAGTTTGTTGTAGGAAGAGTAGCTTCCAGAAGCCCAAGATATTAACAGGTGCCAGAGGGATCAGTTGATAGAATGGAGTTCCTGTGAATGTAACACAAGGCAAAATCATTAACTTTTAGTGAATAACAATTTGAAAAATATTTGCTAATTTTCATAGCTTTCTTTTCCGAATAAAACTCTGTTTTCTAAAGCACTGTATCCATTCTATAGTTAAAATGTCATTGTAGCTAGTTTATAGTTTCATTAAACGTAAGGCATATAATTAACACTTAACCTCTTAATAAGCGCCTCGATTTACCCTCTTTTCCATTAAATTCATGGAACTGTGTCACTTAGGGGGTCATTACGATGGTGGACGGACTTCAGTCCGTCCGCCATCCTGTTGGGGATTGGGACTGCCCACCTACAAGGCGGCGGTCCCATAGGGGGTATTACGATGCGACCGCCACCGTGGCGGTTGCATCTGCTATATTTAACATTGTTGTGGCGGGTGCTGCTAGCTGCAGCACCCACCACAATGTTAAGAATGCACTGTTGACATTTCCCTGCACTACGTGGCAGGCACCACGCGGTGCCTGCCACATGGTGCAGGGAAATGTAGGGGGGCACCATAGGTGCCCCCCAAGTGCACACACCAACTGTCCCTGAACAAGGGGGGCCCGCAACGGGCCCCCAAAGTACATCCCTGCCAGCCTTTCTATGGTGGAGGAACCGTCATGGAAAGGCTGGAGGGGATCCAGCATCCAAATCTGGAGGGCGGTGCCTGCTAGGCACCGCCACCATTCTGTGGATGTGGGGCGGGTCCGACAGGCAATAGTAACGATTGCCTCTGTCGGACCCTTGGAGGTCGAGTTTCTGCCCGCCAGCACACCGCCCGCCATCACAATCTGGCGGGTGGTGAATGGCCTTACGATGGCGGTGAACCC
Source organism: Calotriton arnoldi (assembly GCA_963921515.1). NCBI lineage: Eukaryota > Metazoa > Chordata > Amphibia > Caudata > Salamandridae > Calotriton > Calotriton arnoldi. Next base: position 95,228 of record CAWUFW010018302.1, on the reverse strand, counting down.
GCCACTGGCAGCCTGCCAGTGGCGGGTTGACCGCCATCGTAATCAGGCCCTTAATTTGGTTCTTGACTGCCGCATCATACCACCCAATGCCTGAGCGCTGCTTTTCATTGTCTTTCCTTTCAAGTTTCATTTCTAAATCCTCTACAGAAAAGTACCCTCACTTTTATGACTAAAATGTCATTGTGAATGCTCACTCTGAGAACTCTATAGATACTCCTTTGAGAAATGTATTAAGTTATGGTATATTACTGCGTCACAATGTACTGTATTATGTGGAACGCTTTTACACGGAGTTGAAAATTCCAATAGGCATCCAAGCAAAACATAATGTACATCTTCAAAGAATAAATTATACACATATATGAGCAGGATTTTAATTCGTTTTCTTCATACATGTGCCAATTTGAAACACTTCTGCAAAGAACATGCAATTCTTCAATCGACTTTTTCTTCCGAATATTGAACGCCTAAAATGTTCTGAATTTCGAGTCAGAGAATGCAAGCTGCTCCAGGTTCTCTTTGAATGTCTCTTCTGTTATCAGAGAAAACTGAGGGCTGTTGTCATGCTTTGGGAGGGAGGAAACCTGCTCGCATGGCATGTGAGAAAGTATTGCTCTGTCGGCATTGTTTGAGGAAACAATAATCAAGCCACCCTAATTTACATGTAGGGCCACTTGCAGAGCATCCAGCGTCCAATCACAGAGCCTCTGGGCACTTGGATTCCCTGTGCCTGGCGAGTTGTGAGCCAAATATAGTCACACACAGCACCTTGGGGTACTTGGACTCACCACTGACTGGTGATGGTGACTCATGAGCTTCATGGGGGCTCCATCAGAGTGAACTGCCCTCAGGCTGTGCCAGGAAACCAGTTGCTGACAGCAGGACAAGCGCAGAGTAAAGCAGCACCTGAGAGACCATGCTCTCTCTGCCCGGCCTGTGCTGCGCATGCGTTCAGAAGCGGTGCAGTGAATTGGCCGGCCAGCCATGCTCACTGCCTGGTGAAGTGAATATTCATGTCTGTGGGCCCATAAGGCTGGCTACTGCATGGAGCAATTAATGCTTGGCACTGTGTGGGACCATCAATGTGGGCCCATTGATGGCCATTATAGAATGAGACCAGACCATTAATACTTGTTAGTAAATAGAGTCGTTAAAACACTTTACCGGGCGAGGTTGTAAATATTTGTCAGGTAGTGAGGTCACCAAAGATCTTTTTACATGTGTTTTATTAAGTTTGTAGGCATGGCATGACATCAGCATCATGTGCATATTCAAGCTTAGTGTTAGAACCGGGGGTCTCTAGTTGGCAGAGGTATGAACCTTTGTCCAAATAGGGACCCTTGCTTCTAGTCAGGGTAAGGGGGTACACTCCTGAAATAACCCCTGCTCACCCCCTTGGTAGCTTGGCACGAGCAGACAGGCTTAGTTCAGAGGCAGTGTGTAAAGCATTTGTGAACACATACAGTAATCCAGTGACAACACTACAAATGGACACCACACAGGTTGTATTATAAAAATAAGTATCTTTTATATAGATTTACCACAAGACCATAAACGACAAAAATAATCCACAATACTGTACTTTAAAGATGGTAGAATTAGCTTGAGTCTCTTAAAATGGAAATGCGACACTTTGAGTTCAATGTACCTTAAGATGCGTAACGCAGGGCAACGAAAAGTGTTGCAGGGAAGGTGATGCAGTAGTCCCTTACACGCAAGGACGGTGATGCGTTGAAGATCGGGTGCAAAGAAACAAAGTGGCGCCTTCTTGAGGTTGCGACAACGAAGGGGTGATGCGTGCACGCCCGACGGCCGTGCGGCGATTTCGATGAGTCTTTGGAGCCGCGACAGGCCCTGCGACACGCTTCCCTGGCGATGCGACGGCGTCTGATGCGAGGTCGACGATCATCTCCTGGGATGCGGGGCGCCTCGTGTTGCGATGCGTCGGCGTCTGATGCGAGGTCGATGCTCTGGCCCGGGGATGCGACGGCGTCTGATGCAACGGTGACACTTTTCTCCGGTGCTGCGAGGCGCTTCGAAGGATGCGAGGGTGTCAGCGGCGCGCTTCTTCGGGGATGCGCCGGCGTCTGATGCGACGTCGACACTCTTCTCCGGCGATGCGAGAATCAGCGGCTGCGGCGACACGCCCCTTCGTCTTGAGTCACGCTTCCAGCTCCCAGAGACACGCAAGTGTGTCAGAAGGTCCAAATTCCCAGCAAGGGAATACAGGGGGAGCTGGTGGGTGAAGTCTGTTGTCCCTGAGACTTCAACAGGAGGCAAGCTCTGAAATCAAGCCCTTGGAGATCCTTCACAAGTTGATGAAAGTACACACAAGGTTCCCTTCTCCTTTCTTTGGCAGTCAGGCAACCACTGCAGGCAGATCCCTCTAGCTTAGGGATAGTCTTCTCCTCAGTTTCTTCTTGGTTCCGCTCCTCAGCAAAGGTTTCTTCTTGTTTCCCAAAAGTGATCTAATTTCCTAGGGGTCTGGGTCCCCTTTTTATACACCTTTTCTCTTTGTTCTCTGAAGGCAGATAGGCCTTTGCCTAATCCAAAACAAGTTCTGGTCAGTCCTGGAGCACTTTGTTTACAGGACTCCTTTCCTTTCAGAATGTGGGGCAGAGTGCTCAGCCGCCCGGCAGGAGGTGGAGCCAGCATTGTGGAAGGCAGGCACAGCCCTATTCAGACCCAGGTGCAACTCCTCCCTCCACTCTGGATGCAGATCTCTCTATTCGGCCCTGTGCTGACTCACCCTGTCTCCTCGAGTCCCCCAGCCCCTGTCACTCACAAACCCAGACAAGGAATACACAACCTAGCAGTGGCAGGCTTGGATAGTTAGGCAAGAAAATACCTACTTTCTAAAAGTGGTATTTTCAAACACAGAATGTTAAAACCAACTTCACTAAAAGATGTATTTTATCATCCTGAGTTCAGGCATACTAAATTCGTTTTTCTACCATGTTCCCTGGGTCAGTTAGGATTATAAGGTGTAATAATCAAAACTGCCCATTCTGGCCTATGGGGAGCAGGTAGCCTTGCAATAGTGAAAAACGAAAATGGCTGTAATTCACTATTAGGACATGCCACACACACCAGGGCATGTCCTACCTTATACTTACAATGCACCCTGCCCTAGGGCCTACTTTAGGGGTGATCAACATGTAGTAAAGGGAAGGTTTAGGGCCTGGTAAGTGGGTGCACTCACCAAGTCGACATGGCAGCCCTAGGCTGCACACAGGCTCTGTAATGGCAGGCCTGAGACACATTTTACAAGCTGCTTCTGTGGGTGGCACAACCAGTGCTGCAAGCCCACCAGCAGTATTGGATTTACAAGCCCTGGGCACACTCAGTGCACTGTACTAGGGACTGACAAGTAAACCAATCATCCAATCATGGAGTCACTAATACATAACACAATTAATCATAGGGAGCACTTGCACTGTGGCACTGAATAGCAGTGGCACAGTGCCCAAAGCATCTAAACCAGCAAAAACAGATCAATAACATTGGAGGCATCATCAAAAAATGGAAGGGAGACACACGCCAAGGATGCCAGGTCTAACACGTGTCCCCTCCAGCTGAAATGTGGGGAGAACTATCCTACCTCTAGGGAGTCCTCTTCACTAAGGCGGAAAAATCTGGACAGACCATCAGCATTGGCGTGTTTTGTACCAGGGCGGGGTTCCACCGTGAAGTCCATCCCCTGTAGGGAAATGGACCACCTCAACAGCTTTGGATTCTCACCCCTCATCTGCATCAACCATCTGAGGGGCCTGTGGTCTGTCTGAACCCGGAAGCGAGTCCCAAACAGGTATGGTCTCAGTTTCTTCAGCGCCCAGACCACAGCAAATGCCTCACGCTCAATAGCACTCCACCTCTGTTCCCGTGGAAGTAACCTCCTACTAAGGAAGGCTACAGGTTGGTCTAGGCCCTCCTCATTCATCTGTGACAAAACAGCCCCCACACCATGCTCTGAAGCGTCTGTCTGAACGATAAACTCTTTGGAGAAGTTGGGGGCCAGGAGCACGGGCGCCGTGCACATGGCTGTCTTCAAGGTGTCAAAAGCTTGTTGACAGGTGTCAGTCCAAATCACTCTCTTGGGCTGCCTCCTGGAAGTCAGCTCTGTCAAGGGTGCAACCATGCTGCCATACCCCTTGACAAATCTCCTGTAATACCCGGTGAGTCCTAGGAAGGCTCTCACCGCTGTCTGGGTCTTGGGGGGCTCCCAAGCCAGAATGGTATCTATCTTGGGCTGTAGGGGCGCCACCTGGCCGCTCCCAACCTGGTGTCCCAAGTACACCACGGAACCCTGCCCGATCTGGCACTTACTCGCCTTGATCGTGAGGCCTGCCCTCCTCAGAGCCATCAACACTTCCCAGAGGTGGCGCAGATGTTCTTCCCAACTGGCGCTGAACACTGCAATGTCATCCTGGTAGGCGTCACTGAACTCTTCCAGTCCAACCAACACCTGGTTGACCAACCTCTGAAAGGTGACAGGGGCATTCTTCATCCCAAAGGGCATCACCTGGAATTGGTAGTGCCCATCTGGTGTGGAGAATGCTGACCTCTCCTTTGCCCCATCAGTCAAGGCGATCTGCCAGTACCCAGACGTTAAGTCAAACGTACTGAGGTACCGGGCAGCCCCTAACCGATCTATGAGCTCATCAGCTCTGGGGATGGGGTGTGCGTCAGTCCTGGTGACGGAATTGAGTCCTCGGTAGTCCACACAGAACCGGAGTTCGGGTGTGGCACCAGGCGTGGCAGCCTTTGGGACCAAGACCACTGGGCTGGCCCAAGGGCTGTGAGAGGACTCAATTACCCCCAATGCAAACATCTTGGAGACCTCCTCCTTGATGCAAGCTCTCACCCTGTCAGTCACCCTGTAAGCCTTGTGCTTGACAGGAAGACTGTCCCCAGTGTCCACATCATGGACGCACCAGTCAGTGACACTAGGAACCAGGGAGAACAGGTCAGGAAACTGCCCCAACAGTTGGCGACAGTCACCTTGCTGCTCAGGTGTAAGGGAGGGAGAGAGGTTCACACCCTCCACTGATCCATCTTGCTCTTGGGCTGACAGGAGGTCAGGAAGAGGCTCGGTCTCCTCCTCCATCCCAGCATCTGTAGCTAAGAGCATGCCCACTTGGGACCTCTCCAAGTGGGGCTTCAGGCGGTTAACGTGCAGGACCCGCAAGGGGTTCCTGGGAGACCGCAGGTCCACCAAGTAGGTAACAGGACTCTTGCGCTCCACCACCTCAAAGGGTCCGGTCCACTTATCCAGGAGCGCACAGGGCTCCACTGGGGCCATGACCCACACTTTCTGACCAGGTTGAAGCTCAACCAGAGTGGCATTCTGGTCATACCACCGCTTCATTTCCTCCTGGCTGGCTTCCAGATTTGCCTCAGCAAGTTGCCTGAAACGCCTAGTTTGGTTCCTGAAGGCCAGCATGTAGCTATATACATCCTGGGGAGGTTTCCTGGGAGATTGCTCCCAGCCTTCCTTGACCAAACTCAGAGGTCCTCTCACTGGGTGACCATACAGAAGCTCAAAGGGGCTGAACCCTAGAGACTTCTGTGGCACCTCATGGTATGCAAAAAGAAGGTATGGCAAGAGGACGTCCCACTTACGCCTCATGGGTTCTTCCAGACCCATAATCATGCCCTTCAGGGTCCAGTTGAATCTCTCAACCAACCCATTTCCTTGGGGGTGGTAAGGAGTGGTGAACTTGTACGTTACACCACACTCCTGCAACAGGGACTACATATACTTGGATATAAAGTTAGTACCTCTGTCAGACACCACCTCTTGAGGGAACCCCACACGTGAGAAAATTCCCATGAGTGCCAGTCCCACCACGGGGGCCGTCACTGTCCTCAGAGGGATGGCTTCAGGGCACCGGGTGGCGTGGTCCACCAAGACCAGGATGAACCTGTTGCCCATGGCTGTCTTGGGGTCCAGAGGCCCCACAATGTCAATACCCACCCGTTCAAAGGGGGTGCTGACTACAGGGAATGGCTGGAGAGGAGCCTTCTGCTTCTTCCCACTCTTTCCACTTGCCTGGCAAGTCTGACAGGTCCTGCAGTGAGTGGCGGCACTCCTGCGCATCTGGGGCCAAAAGAAATGGGTGACAAGCCTTTCAAAGGTCTTGTCCTGCCCCAGATGTCCTGCTAAAGGCACATCATGAGCCAAACCCAGTAGGAAGGCTCTGAAGCGCTGGGGTACCACCAGCACACGGGCTGACCCAGCCTCAGCAACCTTAAGCTCGCTATACAGGAGACCATTCTCCCAGTAGATCCAATGTGATCCAGACTTATCACCTGCCTCCTGGTCTGTGGCCTGTTGCCTCAGACCCACGAGAGAAGGGCACTTGTTCTGCTCCTCGCAGAACTCCTCCCTGGAGGGTCCTCCATCTTGCTGCCAATCGGTCAGCTCAGGCAGGTCCCCCAGTTCAGCTACCTGTTCCCCTGTAGGCTTCAGGGCATCCCCCTCAGGGTCTGCCTCTTCCTGGACCGTGGGAACTTCGGGGGCCGGTTTCCCGTGCCCCCTGCCTCTTCTCTCTCCAGCAGGCACCTGGGCCTCCCTCTCAGACTCCAGGTCCTCTTGAAATCCTCTGGCTGCCATGGACCGGGTGGTCACACACGCCCAAACAGGCAAGCCCAACATCTCCAAATGAGCACTCTGCTCCACCTTAGCCCAAGGGGAGCTCTCCAAATCGTTCCCTAACAAACAGTCAACAGACATGGCTGCCCTCACAGCTACTTGAAGAGTACCAGAGACCCCCCCCACTCAAAGGGAACCTGAGCCACCTTGCAGTGGCTCTCTGTGTTGTCAGCGGCAACAACTGGGTAGAATGCATCAGGGACCACCTGCTCTTTAGACACCAGGTGACACTTGACAGCTGTCACACTGGCTCCTGTGTCTCTCAGAGCCTCCACCCTATGGCCATTGATGGTCACCCACTGCCTGTACTTCTTAGTGTTCTCAGGCAGTTGGGTCCTAGGGACCATCTCAGAGTCTCCTAATGAGACAAGGGACAATACTACGGGATCCCGCCCACCTTGGGCACCCATCTCCTCCCCAGGGCTACACTAGCCAACTGCCAGGGGACTGCACCAGGGGGTGCTGGCTTTCCAAACAAAGGGCAATGGGGATCATTGGCCCTGTGGCCTAGGGCGCCATACTTGTATCACACCAGGGGTCCCCTATGAACAGGTGGACCTCTCGGGGCCCCGTGGTTATTCTCAGGGGGAGGTTGGGAACCTTTCCCTTGGTTCCCTTGTGGTTTACTTTGGGGCCCTCTCTGGAACTCCCTCTGTTTACCCTTGTCCCCCCCACTCCTCTGCTGGGGACCCTGCCCACCCTTGGCGGAGTCTCCCACGTGACCCTTGTGGACCCGGATGCTCACCCAGCGGTCCGCCTCCTCAGCAAGCTGCCTAGGGTTAGTCAGCCTACTGTCAATCAGGTGCTGGCGTAGCTCAGGAAAACAATTACTGGACAAGTGCTCCCATGCAATCAAATCAAAAAGCGCCTGAAAAGGATTTGCTTTGTACCCTTTACCTAACCATCCAAGGCTCTGCAAAAAAAGGTCACATACTCAACCCAGGTACTGCCTTCAATCTTCTTACAGTTCCTGAACCTCTGCCTATAGAGTTCAGGAGTTAACCCATACCTGGTCATCAATGCATTCTTCATGTGGCTGTAGGAATTATAGACTTCAGAGGGCAAGTCCAACAAGGTATCCCGCCCCTCACTAAGGAACCGACCCCACAACCCCGCTCCCCAATCCTTCTCAGGGACCCGGTGGGAAGTCATGGCTACCTCATAGGCCTTGAACCATTGCCCAATATCATCATTCTTAAAAAACTCCTTAACCACATCCTTAGTAATATACACCCTAGCCTCAACAGGCACTGACGGTGTGCTGCCACCAGAGGGAGTAATCTCTAACTTCTTGGCTCTGAACTCCATCTCCCTCAAACTTTTTTCATGCTCATGATCCATTCTTTTCTCTTGTAAGGCCAACTTTCTAGATTGCAATTCAAATTCCAACTGCCCCTTGAACTTGAGCTTGGTCAGCTCCATCTCATGCATCCTACTCTTTTCTTTGTCCTCCAGCTCTTCTGGGGACAGACCTCGGGCAGAAACACTGCTACCTACGGGGGAAGATGCTCTCCTCTCCCTTGGACCCTCTGGCCCATCCAGCTGCTCATCTGCATTCTCAGCCCCCTCCTCATTCTCAGGGGTATTCCTTGCTTCAACTCAGGCCCTCAGCGCCTTTTGGAAATCAACCTTCTTGGTGATTCCGCTCATAGAAACTTTGAACTTCCTGCAGAAGTGCTTGAGCTGGTTAACAGTGTAGCATTCCAGTTTCTCCTCCTCCCAATCATTATCAACAGATACTATGGATGCTGCTGTATCCATGATGATTAAACTTGGCAGTTTTTAGCAAAAATAGAAAGTCCCAGAAAAGAATATCTACCAAAAGTATATGGTTGCGTTTTGGTCTGCACTCGCTAGGTAGTGTTCACCAATCACTGTACATGAGTCACAAATGCAAGTCCAGAATCCCCACCGCTGAACACCAATGTTAGAACTGGGGGTCTCTAGTTGGCAGTAGGTACCTTTGTCCAAATAGGGACCCTTGCTTCTAGTCAGGGTAAGGGGGTACACTCCTGAAATAACCCCAGCTCACCCCCTTGGTAGCTTGGCACGAGCAGACAAGATTAGTTCAGAGGCAGTGTGTAAAGCATTTGTGAACACATACAGTAATCCAGTGACAACACTACAAATGGACACCACACAGGTTGTATTATAAAAATAAGTATCTTTTATATAGATTTACCACAAGACCATAAACGACAAAAATAATCCACAATACTGTACTTTAAAGATGGTAGAATTAGCTTGAGTCTCTTAAAATGGAAATGCGACACTTTGAGTTCAATGTACCTTAAGATGCGTAACGCAGGGCAACGAAAAGTGTTGCAGGGAAGGTGATGCGTTGAAGATCTGGTGCAAAGAAACAAAGTGGCGTCTTCTTGAGGTTGCGACAACGAAGGGGTGATGCGTGCACGCCCGATGGCCGTGCGGCGATTTCGATGAGTCTTTGGAGCCACGACAGGCCCTGCGACACGCTTCCCTGGCGATGCGACGGCGTCTGATGCGAGGTCGACGATCATCTCCTGGGATGCGGGGTGCCTCGTGTTGCGATGCGTCAGCGTCTGATGCGAGGTCGATGCTCTGCCCCAGGGATGCAACGGTGTCTGATGCAACGGCGACACTTTTCTCCGGTGCTGCGAGGCGCTTCAAAGGATGCGAGGGTGTCAGCGGCGCACTTCTTCGGGGATGCCACGGCGTCTGCTGCGACGTCGACATTGTTCTCCGGCGATGCGAGAATCAGCGGCTGCGGCAACACGCTTCTTCGTCTTGAGTCACGCTTCCAGCTCCCAGAGACACGCAAGTGTGTCAGAAGGTCCAAATTCCCAGCAACGGAATACAGGGGGAGCTGGTGGGTGAAGTCTGTGGTCCCTGGGACTTCAACAGGAGGCAAGCTCTGAAATCAAGCCCTTGGAGATCCTTCACAAGTTGATGAAAGTACACACAAAGTTCCCTTCTCCTTTCTTTGGCAGTCAGGCAACCACTGCAGGCAGATCCCTCTAGCTTAGGGATAGTCTTCTCCTCAGTTTCTTCTTGGTTCCGCTCCTCAGCAAAGGTTTCTTCTTGTTTCCCAAAAGTGATCTAATTTCCTAGGGTTCTGGGTCCCCTTTTTACACACCTTTTCTTTTTGTTCTCTGAAGGCAGAGAGGCCTTTGCCTAGTCCAAAACCAGTTCTGGTCAGTCCTGGAGCACTTTGTTTACCGGACTCCTTCTTTCCTTTCAGAATGTGGGGCAGAGTGCTCAGCCGCCCAGCAGGAGGTGGAGCCAGCATTGTGGAAGGCAGGCACAGTCCTATTCAGATCCAGGTGCAACTCCTCCCTCCACTCTGGATGCAAATCTCTCTATTCAGCCCTGTGATGACTCACCCTGTCTCCTGGAGTCCCCCAGCCCCTGTCACTCACAAACCCAGACAAGGAATACACAACTTAGCAGTGGCAGGCTTGGTTAGGCAAGAAAATACCTACTTTCTAAAAGTGGTATTTTCAAACACAGAATGTTAAAACCAACTTCACTAAAAGATGTATTTTATCATCCTGAGTTCAGGCATACTAAATTCGTTTTTCTACCATGTTCCCTGGGTCAGTTAGGATTATAAGGTGTAATAATCAAAACAGCCCATTCTGGCCTATGAGGAGCAGGTAGGCTTGCAATAGTGAAAAACGAAAATGGCTGTAATTCACTATTAGGACATGCCACACACACCAGGGCATGTCCTACCTTATACTTACAATGCACCCTGCCCTAGGGCCTACTTTAGGGGTGACAAACATGTAGTAAAGGGAAGGTTTAGGGCCTGGTAAGTGGGTGCACTCACCAAGTCGACATGGCAGCCCTAGGCTGCACACAGGCTCTGCAATGGCAGGCCTGAGACACATTTTACAAGCTGCTTCTGTGGGTGGCACAACCAGTGCTGCAAGCCCACCAGCAGTATTGGATTTACAAGCCCTGGGCACACTCAGTGCACTGTACTAGGGACTGACAAGTAAACCAATCATCCAATCATGGAGTCACTAATACATAACACAATTTATCATAGGGAGCACTTGCACTGTGGCACTGAATAGCAGTGGCACAGTGCCCAAAGCATCTAAACCAGCAAAAACAGATCAATAACATTGGAGGCATCATGAAAAAATGGAAGGGAGACACACGCCAAGGATGCCAGGTCTAACACGTGTCCCCTCCAGCTGAAATGTGGGGAGAACTATCCTACCTCTAGGGAGTCCTCTTCACTAAGGCGGAAAAATCTGGACAGACCATCAGCATTGGCGTGTTCTGTACCAGGGCGGTGTTCCACCCTGAAGTCCATCCCCTGTAGGGAAATGGACCACCTCAACAGCTTTGGATTCTCACCCCTCATCTGCATCAACCATCTGAGGGGCCTGTGGTCTGTCTGAACCCGGAAGCGAGTCCCAAACAGGTATGGTCTCAGCTTCTTCAGCGCCCAGACCACAGCAAATGCCTCACGCTCAATAGCACTCCACCTCTGTTCCCGTGGAAGTAACCTCCTACTAAGGAAGGCTACAGGTTGGTCTAGGCCCTCCTCATTCATCTGTGACAAAACAGCCCCCACACCATGCTCTGAAGCGTCTGTCTGAACGATAAACTCTTTGGAGAAGTTGGGGGCCAGGAGCACGGGCGCTGTGCACATGGCTGTCTTCAAGGTGTCAAAAGCTTGTTGACAGGTGTCAGTCCAAATCACTCTCTTGGGCTGCTTCCTGGAAGTCAGCTCTGTCAAGGGTGCAACCATGCTGCCATACCCCTTGACAAATCTCCTGTAATACCCGGTGAGCCGTAGGAAGGCTCTCACCGCTGTCTGGGTCTTGGGGGGCTCCCAAGCCAGAATGGTATCTATCTTGGGCTGTAGGGGCGCCACCAGGCCACTCCCAACCTGGTGTCCCAAGTACACCACGGAACCCTGCCCGATCTGGCACTTACTCGCCTTGATCGTGAGGCCTGCCCTCCGCAGAGCCATCAAAACTTCCCAGAGGCGGCGCAGATGTTCTTCCCAACTGGCGCTGAACACTGCGATGTCATCCAGGTAGGCGTCACTGAACTCTTCCAGTCCAACCAACACCTGGTTGACCAACCTCTGAAAGGTGGCAGGGGCATTCTTCATCCCAAAGGGCATCACCTGGAATTGGCAGTGCCCATCTGGTGTGGAGAATGCTGACCTCTCCTTTGCCCCATCAGTCAAGGCGATCTGCCAGTACCCAGAAGTTAAGTCAAACGTACTGAGGTACCGGGCAGCCCCTAACCGATCTATGAGCTCATCAGCTCTGGGGATGGGGTGTGCGTCAGTCCTGGTGACGGAATTGAGTCCTTGGTAGTCCACACAGAACCGGAGTTCGGGTGTGGCACCAGGCGCAGCAGCCTTTGGGACCAAGACCACTGGGCTGGCCCAAGGGCTGTGAGAGGACTCAATTACCCCCAATGCAAACATCTTGGAGATCTCCTCCTTGATGCAAGCTCTCACCCTGTCAGTCACCCTGTAAGGCTTGTGCTTGACAGGAAGACTGTCCCCAGTGTCCACATCATGGACGCACCAGTCAGTGACACTAGGAACCAGGGAGAACAGGTCAGGAAACTGCCCCAACAGTTGGCGACAGTCACCTTGCTGCTCAGGGAGGGAGAGAGGTTCACACCCTCCACTGATCCATCTTGCTCTTGGGCTGACAGGAGGTCAGGAAGAGGCTCGGTCTCCTCCTCCATCCCAGCATCTGTAGCTAAGAGCATGCCCACTTGGGACCTCTCCAAGTGGGGCTTCAGGCGGTTGACGTGCAGGACCCGCAAGGGGTTCCTGGGAGACCGCAGGTCCACCAAGTAGGTAACAGGACTCTTGCGCTCCACCACCTCAAAGGGTCCGGTCCACTTATCCTGGAGCGCACAGGGCTCCACTGGGGCCATGACCCACACTTTCTGACCAGGTTGAAGCTCAACCTGAGTGGCATTCTGGTCGTACCACCGCTTCATTTCCTCCTGGCTGGCTTCCAGATTTGCCTCAGCAAGTTGCCTGAAACGCCTAGTTTGGTTCCTGAAGGCCAGCATGTAGCTATGTACATCCTGGGGAGGTTTCCTGGGAGATTGCTCCCAGCCTTCCTTGACCAAACTCAGAGGTCCTCTCACTGGGTGACCATACAGAAGCTCAAAGGGGCTGAACCCTAGAGACTTCTGTGGCACCTCACGGTATGCAAAAAGAAGGCATGGCAAGAGGACGTCCCACTTACGCCTCATGGGTTCTTCCAGACCCATAATCATGCCCTTCAGGGCCCGGTTGAATCTCTCAACCAACCCATTTCCTTGGGGGTGGTAAGGAGTGGTGAACTTGTACATTACACCGCACTCCTGCCACAGGGACTTCATATACTTGGATATAAAGTTAGTACCTCTGTCAGACACCACCTCTTGAGGGAACCCCACACGGGAGAAAATTCCCATCAGTGCCCGTCCCACCACGGGGGCCATCACTGTCCTCAGAGGGATGGCTTCAGGGTACAGGGTGGTGTGGTCCACCAAGACCAGGATGAACCTGTTGCCCATGGCTGTCTTGGGGTCCAGAGGCCCCACAATGTCAATACCCACCCGTTCAAAGGGGGTGCTGACTACAGGGAATGGCTGGAGCGGAGCCTTCTGCTTCTTCCCACTCTTTCCACTTGCCTGGCAAGTCTGACAGGTCCTGCAGTGAGTGGCGGCACTCCTGCGCATCTGGGGCCAAAAGAAATGGGTGACAAGCCTTTCAAAGGACTTGTCCTGCCCCAGATGTCCTGCTAAAGGCACAACATGAGCCAAACCCAGTAGGAAGGCTCTGAAGCGCTGGGGTACCACCAGCACACGGGCTGACCCAGGCTCAGCAACCTTAGGCTCGCTATACAGGAGACCATTCTCCCAGTAGATCCAATGTGATCCAGACTTATCACCTGCTGCCTGGTCTGTGGCCTGTTGCCTCAGACCCACGAGAGAAGGGCACTTGTTCTGCTCCTCGGAGAACTCCTCCCTGGAGGGTCCTCCATCTTGCTGCCAATGGGTCAGCTCAGGTAGGTCCCCCAGTTCAGCTACCTGTTCCCCTGTAGGCTCCAGGGCATCCCCCTCAGGGTCTGCCTCCTCCTGGACCGTGGGAACTTCGGGGGCCGGTTTCCCGTGCCCCCTGCCTCTTCTCTCTCCAGCAGGCACCTGGGCCTCCCTCTCAGGCTCCAGGTCCTCTTGAACACCTCTGGCTGCCATGGACCGGGTGGTCACACACGCCCAAACAGGCATGCCCAACATCTCCAAATGAGCACTCCGCTCCACCTTAGCCCAAGGGGAGCTCTCCAAATCGTTCCCTAACAAACAGTCAACAGGCATGGCTGGCCTCACAGCTACTTGAAGAGTACCAGAGACCCCCCAGTCAAAGGGAACCTGAGCCACCTTGCAGTGGCTCTCTGTGTTGTCAGCGGCAACAACTGGGTAGAATGCATCAGGGACCACCTGCTCTTTAGACACCAGGTGACACTTGACAGCTGTCACACTGGCTCCTGTGTCTCTCAGAGCCTCCACCCTATGGCCATTGATGGTCACCCACTGCCTGTACTTCTTAGTGTTCTCAGGCAGTTGGGTCCTAGGGACCATCTCAGAGTCTCCTAATGAGACAAGGGACAATACTACGGGATCCCGCCCACCTTGGGCACCCATCTCCTCCCCCAGGGCTACACTAGCCAACTGCCAGGGGACTGCACCAGGGGGTGCTGGCTTTCCAAACAAAGGGCAATGGGGATCATTGGCCCTGTGGCCTAGGGCACCATACTTGTAGTACACCAGGGGTCCCCTATGAACAGGTGGACCTGTCGGGGCCCCGTGCTTATTCTCAGGGGGAGGCTGGGAACCTTTCCCTTGGTTCCCTTGGGGTTTACTTTGGGGCCCTCTCTGGAACTCTCTCTGTTTACCCTTGTCCCCCCACTCCTCTGCTGGGGACCCTGCCCACCCTTGGCGTAGTCTCCCACGTGACCCTTGTGGACCCGGGTGCTCACCCAGCGGTCCGCCTCCTCAGCAAGCTGCCTAGGGTTAGTCAGCCTACTGTCAATCAGGTGCTGGCGTAGCTCAGGAAAACAATTACTGGACAAGTGCTCCCATGCAATCAAATCAAAGAGCACCTGAAAATGATTTGCTTTGCTACCCTTTACCCAACCATCCAAGGCTCTGCAAAAAAGGTCACATGCTCAACCCAGGTACTGCCTTCAATCTTCTTACAGTTCCTGAACCTCTGCCTATAGAGTTCAGGAGTTAACCCATACCTGGTCATCAATGCATTCTTCATGTGGCTGTAGGAATTATAGACTTCAGAGGGCAAGTCCAACAAGGTATCCCGCCCCTCACTAAGGAACCGACCCCACAACCCCGCTCCCCAATCCTTCTCAGGGACCCGGTGGGAAGTCATGGCTACCTCATAGGCCTTGAACCATTGCCCAATATCATCATTCTTAAAAAACTCCTTAACCACATCCTTAGGAATATACACCCTAGCCTCAACAGGCACTAACGGTGTGCTGCCACCAGAGGGAGTAATCTCTAACTTCTTGGCTCTGAACTCCATCTCCCTCAAACTTTTTTCATGCTCATGATCCATTCTTTTCTCTTCTATGGCCAACTTTCTAGATTGCAATTCAAATTCCAACTGCCCCTTGAACTTGAGCTTGGTCAGCTCCATCTCATGCATCCTACTCTTTTCTCTGTCCTCCAGCTCTTCTGTTGACAGACCTCAGGCAGAAACACTGCTACCTACGGGGGAAGATGCTCTCCTCTCCCCTGGACCCACTGGCCCATCCAGCTGCTCATCTGCATTCTCAGCCCCCTCCTCATTCTCAGGGGTATTCCTTGCTTCAACCCAGGCCCTCAGCGCCTTTTGGAAATCATCCTTCTTGGTGATTCCGGTCATAGAAACTTTGAACTTCCTGCAGAAGTGCTTGAGCTGGTTAACGGTGTAGCATTCCAGTTTCTCCTCCTCCCAATCATTATCAACAGATACTATGGATGCTGCTGTATCCATGGTGATTAAACTTGGCAGTTTTAAGCAAAAATAGAAAGTCCCAGAAAAGAACATCTACCAAAAGTATGTGGTTGCGTTTTTGTCTGCACTCACTAGGTAGTGTTCACCAATCACTGTACATGAGTCACAAATGCAAGTCCAGAATCCCCACCGCTGACCACCAATGTTAGAACTGGGGGTCTCTAGTTGGCAGAGGTAGGTACCTTTGTCCAAATAGGGACCCTTGCTTCTAGTCAGGGTAAGGGGGTACACTCCTGAAATAACCCCAGCTCACCCCCTTGGTAGCTTGAAAAGCAGAAACAATTCTGGTATTTTACTGACCTCTACTGGTCGTTTTCTATCAAGACAGTTGAACAGAAAAAAAAGTCCCTAAGCGGAAGCAGACAAGTCCTAGGGATGATCTCCAGAGCCCACAAAGTACATACACATATAAGGTCTCGAATGCTCGACCTAAAAATGACCAGCTCCTATGCCATAAGTTTCTATAAAGTTTTGAAAAAACATGAGGGAACACTTGTGGTAGAGCTCCCCCAACTGATCGACTTCCACTTCCCTCCATAGACCTGCATCATATGGGTGTGTCGTGCTATAGCGTCACGGTAAGTCCCAAATCACAATGGACTGCATGTATGGGAGGTGAGGCCCATTGCCAAGCACAAATCTACCCCAGCAGGTTCAGGTCATGGTTATCTGGTGCATCTCCCATCAGGAGTGGATGGTTGGGTCAGACAGGCATGTATAGATGCTCATGTTACCTAAGACCTCATGGACGGGTGCCAACTTGGGCAGGTGGATGTGCACAGCCAGGTCATTGGCCACTGTAGCTGTATCACTGCATACTACAGCTCAGAGTTGGGTGCACCAAGTCCACCGTCAGTCAATGGGCACTGTAGTGTGGCAAGTGCAACATGCTGGTGACGCTCACTTCATATTAGTTTGAGCAATAGATCATGCAGCTCTCGAAAAAAACTTCTAGGGAGCACTATCGGGAGCTCCTCAAAAAAATTGAGTAGTTGGGGTAGCGCCAACATCTTGCAAATTGCCACTTGACCCAGTGTATACAGGGGCAACGATCACCATAAAGGCAAAGCCTGGTGGATAGAACCAACCGCCTTTTCTACATTGCCCTCCTTGATGTCCCTCTCCGGGCGGTAGTTCTGAATACCCAGGTACTAAAAAGTATCATAGCACCACAGAAGATCGAGCCCCCAATGGATTACCTCTATTCAAAGCAGGGTGCATGGTGCCAGAGGTAACAAAAATGATTTAGGCCAATTTACCTAAGCTCCAAGACCTCCCCAAAATCATCCAACAAACACATGAGGTATGGCAGGGTGGCTCTACATAGCAAAGGTAATCCAGAGCATCATCTGCGTATAGTGAAATGATGAGGTGTACAACCAGCTCTTGAATACCCCAATCATGCACTCATAGACAAAGATGGCTAGCCAGTGGCTCCATGGCGAGAGAAAAAATAAGCGGGGAGAGCGAACATCCCTGTCTGGTACCTCTCGGAATAAGAAAGCAATTGGAGAACAGCTGACCATTCTTGACCCGCCCACGGGTTATTATAAATAGTGCAGATCCATCCCAGAAAACCAGGGCCAAACCCCATGGATTCAAGGGTTGGAAGGGGTAAATCCCAACTCAGGGTGTCAAATGCCTTCTCGATGTAACGACACGGCCACCTGACCAAAAGTGACGGCCGGAGTGCTGTGTATGAGGATTAATAAACAGCAGATGTTGATAAAAGTACTACACCCCCGTATAAATCCAGATTGGTCCACATGTACAAGAGTGTTAATTATAGGGAGCAGGCTGTTCACCAGCACTCTACCTAAAATCTTACAGTCAAGGTTCAGTAATGAAAGAGGATGATAAGAATGATCTTCTAATGTATCTCTGCCAGGTTCAGGAAGAACTATGATCTGGGCCTCTCAGAGCGAGTCCAAGAGGCGTCCCAGTGTTTTGGCCTCATTAACACCCAGGTGCTGAGTGGTATGAGTGGAAAAAGTAGCATAGTACTCAAGTTGCAGCCCGTCCGTGCCTGGCGTCTTATTCCAGACGATTTGGGAAATGACTGCCAGTATCTCCTTCATCTGGAGGGGCTCATCCAGCTTGGCCTGTTGCAGCAGGTTCAGCTTGACAAGCGGCAGGTCTTGGAAAATTGCAGCAAGTGATACGGCAACGGGGGTCTGTTGCAGCATATAAACCAGATAATATTAGTGAAAGACATCATTCATGGTCGTCTATGATGTAATTATCACACCATATCTACTCAGGGTGCCCCGATTGAGGCACGTCGCTGGTCCTTTTTCACGAGCCACACCAGAAGCTTCCCCAAACGATTCCCCTCAGAATGCAGCAGGGCTGTACGCCGCTTGTAATCATGTTTCCCCAGGAACATTTTGGCTGCTTCTTGCTGCTTACTCAGCTGCTGGAGTTGCTCAGCCGTTGCAGTATGATTAAATACCCTTACCTCCAGCGGCCACAGCTCATGCTCGATGGCTAATAATCCCCCAGCAAGCGACAGAGTATCCCCCATGAGGCCACCAGGCAGTGACCATGCACAACAACCTTGTGCACGTTCCACTTTAATGCCCGTGATGAGGCAGAGCCCTTATTTAGTTTAAAGTGGTGTGTGATGCATTGTACTAGATCCTCTCGAAATGGGGGGGTCGGAGAGAGTCTCTGTTAGCAGCCACCAGGTAGGTATAGTTGGAAGTTGTCTGCCCCATTGCAGGGTGACCAACAGGGCGCAATAGTCTGAGAGGGTCACTGTTAAGTAGTCCGCCGGGTGATCAGTGGGCCCAACTGTTTCATACAGAAGGAAAGATCTATCCTGATGTTGCTCAAATGTGAATTTACCTTGAAAAAATAAAAGATAAGAGGCGTTTGGCAAAACATGAACAGTTGTTTAATTAAACGCAGCGGCTGGGATCGCAGGCAACAGAGTAGGGGTCTGAAGACGGTTTCAAAGCACATGTGTTTCGGCCGTCATTTTATACATTACATGAAGTGCCATAAAGCAATTTGTACATTCCTTTGGAGACAGAAAGCAGGGCCTAGTCATGGGGCCATCAATCTGGTCCTTTGATGAGGAGTGCAAGTGTGTCTCAACCTTGAGTGACACAATGATATGTGTCTAGATATCCGGCATGGGGAGCGCGTGATCACTGGGTGTAGTGTGCATGCTGGTTTTGATTGGCTGAGTGTTCCTAACTTAGTGTGGCATCTGACTTTATGGCATTTTTGGGAACGTACGCCCCTCTGGCCAAACGTGTTTTACTGGAGCCAATCTCCTAAGACCATTGTGGTGTTGCTACCTAACTGTGCGTTCAATCTGGATTATCCTGTTCTGACGTTTGTCTAAGGGTTACATGTCCCCCCACCTCTGCTCTGTCAATCAGTTGCTTCAGGCCTAGGTTGCAGGGCCTGTTTGACCATGTATGTCTGACTCGGGGTTGAGGGGGAGGTCATATCGGGTGAAATCAGCAACAGTGAGTTAGTTATAATATGTGCATATATCATGACTTACATTGATATTGTATTTTCCAATATTAACATTCCCCCCTCTAGTTGAAATTTTTCAACTACATCATTTGCCCCATACTTCATGACAGTCACATTATTCGAGGTTTGCTGTGTTACTGTTGAATCTATTACTAATTCCCTAGTTACTTGCATTCTACCTAATTGAGGACTGCTTTTTTACAGCAAGAAACCCCCACTTGTAGGCAACCACACAAAACTAGCACAAGAAGAGCAACTGGAAGCAATGACAGACACAGGATGGTGGGGGGGCGTGGCTTGCCAGCCAACATGGCGGACGCGAGCTCTTAGTGCTCTGGCCGAAATCCCCGGTAATCCGGCGCAATTATCCTGGAAGTGCGCCATCCAAGCCTGAGGAGTGTGGAACCAGACAGCAGAGGTGTAGCGGCAGTCAGGAGACTCTTTCCCGAGTGATCTCCATGACCGAGGCCGCGGGGACAGACAGGAAGGCGGGCGCGGCCTGTGTGTGGTGAGGCCGCGCGACAGAGAACCCTGCTGGGAGGC
Organism: Calotriton arnoldi; assembly: GCA_963921515.1. NCBI lineage: Eukaryota > Metazoa > Chordata > Amphibia > Caudata > Salamandridae > Calotriton > Calotriton arnoldi. Next base: position 75,501 of record CAWUFW010018302.1, on the reverse strand, counting down.
GGCCGCTTGTGCAGGGACGGTGACTGCTGCAGCGGATACGGCCTCAGTGACGAGGAGGTTGCGGCGGGTCCCCTGTGGTCCCCGCCTTGCTTCGTGAGGCGGACGAGCCTGTCCTACCGCTGCGGGTGGTGCAGCGTCTGACGCGGCCGCCCGCGGCACAGAAACGGAGTGAGTGACCTACCGCCCGTGAGCAGCTGGCAGCCGGAGGAGCGGAGACCCGGAGCGGCTTGCGGTGAGCAGTTGTGCCTGCAATGCGAACCTGAGTGGTGGCTGAACCGCCGGGAGACCGCGGAACCCTCGCGGGTCTCGTCCGGACCCGGAGAGATCCCTGGGGAGTGTGAAGCTGAGGCGGCGGGGGGCTGAGGAGCAGCGGCCCCCGACGGAGTCGAGTTCACTGCGCAGGAGCGCATTACATTCGCAGACCCCCCAGTGGCTTCCCCCTAAGAGTCAGGCCTGGAAGCAACATGACCCTGTGTGCGCCGCCATTGAACTGACCGGCAGATGCGCACGCCTGCTGCTGCGCCTGGGACCCCTGCGGCAGCTGTACTGACCACACTGAGGAGGCGGTGAACGGGGGAGCTCGTCTCAACAGACCCAGCGAGTGGTGAGCAGAGGTGCGACTTGAAGCCTACGCACCTTGAGGTGGGACTTGCGGCCTATGTGCCCTGGCGCTCATGCAACCATATCAGGTGAGGCCTGGACAGTGTTGGAGGCGAGCGGGGACCGCGCCCCTCAGGAGCATTCTGGGAGCTGCAGTAAGACGCGAGGGTACCTTTGGGGCGAGGTGGAGGCCAATGGGGTACTCCCTGCTGGTCCGTCTGGGCCCGGCATATTGAGAGGAGCGCCCAGCTGCCTGAGTAAGGGAGGTCCAGGATCAACATGCAAATTTCCCGCTCGCTCAGATGCGCTGAACAGTTCCAGGCATGATCAGGGTTGGGGAGGCCCCTGCCGGCTGCCGCTAACCCGCTGACAGCGTGCGTTTGTGAGGGATCTGCCTTGCGACCGCGCGGTCTCTCCGGTGAGGCACCACTTACAGAGTGCACCTTACACAGCGAGTACTGACTCTAAGGCTGTGACCACACGGACACATAGCGGACTAGCACACGCCACCCTACTGCTTGCTAAGGCCACCCAGCCCCTAACGGACACAAGAACTCAATTGCGTGGGGCCGGGTATATCCAGTGCCGCGGGAGAGACGGCTGACATCCGGGCAATGACCGCAGTCGCGGACAGCCGGCGGTCCCTAGCTACACGGCAGGCCAGCTGGGAATAATAGAGGCGGACATGACTCTGGAGTTGCCCTCGCGGGCCAAAGTTACTACTGCGGCAGTGCACTGCCCACAGTCGACACAGCCTGAGACGGACTGCCACAACAAAAGAGCCACTGATTTCATGGGGCGGGCCTATTCAGCGCCCCGAAGACGGGAGAAAAGGCTGGCACTCTGGTAATGATAACCACAGCAAGCCGTCAACGGCCCCTCATTGCACAACAAACTGTCTGGAAACAATAGACGCGGATACGTCTCTGGTTTCGCCCTTGCTTGCCCGAGTCACCACTGAAACAGGGTGCCTTCCACAATTACCACGCCCCGAGGCGGACTGCCACGATCAGAGACCAGGCAATAGAAGAGGATACTGACCGTCGCTGGTCGGAAGAGCGAATTACACAGTGACCTTGGGGCTGGTACCGGAGGGCATTAGTCGACTACAGCTGCGATTCGAACTGTCATCGGACCGAATACCTCACGAGTCGCACGCCTGGGAGGCGGAAGATCCCTGACCTGAGCCTCTACCGCAGTCGAAACGCTCACGTGACGACCTTGCCAGGCACTAGCTGTGGATGTCCACGGCGCAGCAGCTCGTGATGGGCCGCATGAGAGCCAAGATGCAACAGGGGCCGCTGCGAGCTGGCAGCCTGGATCCCCCCCGCCTGAGAGGCGAAAACGACGTGGAGCCGACATCTACGGCGCTGGAGGCAAAACTGGACTCTGTCCTTGCAGCAGTGGAGAGAATAGGGACTACTCTAGACCATACCAGAGCATCCTTGGAGACCCGGATCGATAAGGTTACCTCTGACTTCACACTTCTGCATGCAGACCACCGCAAGCTGACGGATAAGGTCGCTGCCCAGGGGCAAGTGCTCGCGGAACTCCAACCAGTCACTCACAGCCATGCAGCCGCGCTGCAAGACATGATGGAACGAATACATGCCCTAGAGGACAGAGCAGAGGACGCGGAGGGGCGTTCGTGATGCAACAACGTTCGCGTCGTGGGATTGCCAGAAGGAGAAGAAGGAAGACACCCTGAGCAGTATACAGAGAACTGGCTGCGTGACCTTATGCCGCAGGGAACATTGTCAAAGCACTTTGCAGTGGAAAGAGCCCACCGAGTACCTGCGCAAAGGCCTCAACCGGGAACCAGACCGCGCCCGTTTCTATTCAAACTCCTCAACTACAGAGACAGGGATGCAGTGCTACGTGAAACCCGGAAATTGGATGACCTGACAGTCAGTGGCAGCCGAGTCATGCTCTTCCCCGACTACACCGCCCTGGTGCAACGCCGGAGAAACAACTACATGGCGGTGAAGCGACAGCTCAGACAGCTGGAGTTGCCATACTCCTTGTTGTTCCCTGCCAGGCTGCGAGTGGTCGCGAAGGGAAAAACCCACTTTTTTGACTCACCGGCGGAGACGTGGGACTGGCTAGAAGACTCGGGGCTCTGGACGGGAACGAGACCGGCGGATCCAGGTGACGGCATCGCAGTAGGCAAGAGAAGCAGACACCGACCACGACGAAGGGTGACACGCGGTGCAGCGCCAAGAACGGTGGCCCCAAGCCCGGAGAGAATGAGAATGGAGCGCCAAAACGTACTGGAAGCGGTGACGACACTTGGCACTCCAAACACTCAGCACCGCCTGGAACCTCTCGTGCAACGCACGGCGGTGTCGAGTGGTTTGTCGACGCCGTCGACCGAAGTATCGGAAGAACTTTGCATGCCGGTGGTCACCCCACAGACTGCGGATGGTATCCTGGGTTGATAGCACTACACGGATGAACTTTGTGGACGATTGATCACGCAAGTACCATGTAATCAGTTATAATGATTTGGGTATAGCATGCAGGGAGCGGGGGTGGATGTCTGTGGGCACTGCCCACGCCTGTCAGTTCGTTGTTCTTTGGGAATCCCGGCGCTTGAGTCACAAGCACCTTGTGCGTCTCCGTACAGGAGATCCACGCGGGTGCGTTGATAACTCACGCTGGCAACGGAGCGCTACTGGCTCCGTGGACTTTACTAACGGGTCCTTTGTGAGGCGCACCACATACACTGGGCAAGAGGGGGACAGCCACAACAGAACGTTGCCTGCACACACACCCCACCAGGCCACTCTTGACCTAGTTCCTTCATATGTATGGTTACAGAGTTTGGACGGACAACCACGCGAAGTTCGCCCCGTACGTTATGTTGTTTGTAGTTCAGACGTTGTTTTGGTTCAAACAGACCGGTTCATACATGCTCGGACAGGCTCCGTGCTTACTAAGGTATATCCCACTCCTAGCCTCCCAGCACATGGCACATCCCAACAATGACACGGGTTGACATACTCACTTGGAACATACGCGGCATGCACACTCCCACACGACGATACTCCATATTTGCCTATCTCCAGAGGCATTCAGTTGGAATCGCCCTACTGCAGGAAACACACATGACACAGCTGGAACTGGGAAAACTGCGCAGGCGCTGGAGAGGGCAGGTGTATGGCACAGAGTACTCCGCCCACGCTAGGGGCACACTCATTTGGGTAAGGGCGGGAATCCCATTTGTTTGCACAGACACGGCAATAGACCCTGAAGGCAGGTACACCCTGGTGCGCGGAACACTTAATGGTCAGCACATATTGTTGGCCTCGATCTATGCCCCGAATGTCGATCATGCGTCATTCTTGGCGCAACTGTCGCTGGTGCTTACTCCTTATGCTGGTCTCCCCTGGTTACTGGGAGGTGACTTTAACTCGGTGCTGGACGTACACATTGATAGATCCTTCCCTCCTCTCCGCACGACGTCGGCGTTGTCAAATGCGCGGGAGCTTAAGGACTGGCTCTCGCACTGGACATTGTTAGACATGTGGCAGGTTCTCCACCCAACTGATCGTATTTACTCCTACTATTCGGCGACACACGACCTACATGTCCGACTAGATAGGGTGGTGGGGTCCCGGTCTTTACTACCATTAATCGAAACCTCGGAGTACTTAGGACGGACGCACTCCGATCATAATCCCTTGCGGATCCAACTCTGTTGGGAGGCTGATCGTCCCCCTATACCCACGTGGCGCCTCCAGATTGCTGCGCTGGAAGACTCTGAATTCCGCTCATCACTAGGGACAGCTATCCTGACATATTTTGAGCTCAACGAGGGCACAGCAAGTAGCGCACAGGTGGAGTGGGATGCCCTCAAAAGTAAACTACACTCAGGGGTCACTGTTTAGGTGCCACGTGGAATATACGGAGACAGCTGGAGAAGTCCATCGCCCGACTCGAATCCCAACTGTTGCAATGTGAGCGCGAGGGGGAAGGAGGGGGCAGGTATTCGTGTCGCCTAGAGGCCCTTCGGACGCAGCTCGCGGAGCTGCTGGAGCGCTTGCGATGTCATAACTATGCAGCTCACACAGTCCGCACACATGCCACGGCAGATAGAGCGGGCCGCTTGCTCGCCTGGCTGCTCAAACAAGACAGCACTCGCGCTCCGATTGCAGCTATACGTACACAGGAGGGAGAATTGGTGTACACGCAAAGAGAGATACATAGAGTCATGGTGGAGCATTATACACAGTTGTATCGGTCAAGAGTCCACTGTTCTGGGCCACGAGTTCGAGAGATTCCTCGAACAGATCCAGCTGCCCACAACCTCAAACATGCACCAGGAGGCACTCAATTGCCCCCTCACCCTGGAGGAGATAGGGGAGGCGATTGCATCCATGGCATCTGGGAAAACACCGGGTCCAGACGGCCTGCCGGCCGAATTTTATAAAGCTTACCGGGAGTCTCTGGTGCCGCATCTGCATACGCTTTACGCAACAGCGCTAGAGGAAGGCGAGTTACCCCCTTCGATGCGCGAAGCGTACTTGGTGTCCCTGCTAAAGCCAGATAGAGATCCCACAACCCTGGGATCTTATAGACCGCTGGCACTTCTTAATGCGGACTATAAGATACTGGCCAAGGCACTAGCGGAGCGCCTGGCGCCGGTGGTTTCGGCCCTGGTCCTTAGTGACCAAAATGGCTTCATGCCCAAGCGGAGCACGTCACAGAACCTGCGAAGGTTCTTTCGAGTGGCAACGGATAGTGTACAAGATTGGCCAAAGGCGGGCTGTTTAATGTTAGACCTGGAAAAAGCCTTTGATTGCCTGGAGTGGAGCTACTTGTCGGCGTTGCTACAGTGGTATGATTTGGGGCTGGAATATTTGCAAATGGTAGGCCTCTTATATAAGAACCCCACAGTCCGGGTAAGGCTGGGCCCGTACATATCTGATGCTGTGCCCATATGCAGGGGCACCAGGCAGGGGTGCCCACTATCCCCACTCCTGTTCGCGCTAGCGATCGAACCTCTAGCGGCGGCCCTCCGTGCAACCTTACGGGACGGCATACCGCTGGGAGACGCGGTACACCAAGTATCGTTGTATGCAGATGACCTGCTGGTGTACGTGAGAGACATCGAGAATATCCCGGACCAGCTGGCCAATGTCCTGCGGGATTTTGCTGCTATCTCAGGTCTCCGAGTAAGCGCCAGTAAGTCCTGTCTTTATGCGTTCGGAGAGGGGAGTCAAGACCCGGGATACACCCTCAATGGTACGAGGGTGCAATGGAAGGGGGATACCTTCCGATACCTGGGAATACAGATATACCGTAAGCCGAGGGACCTTTTTGACGGCAACCTGGGTAGGGCCTCCACAGCCATTAAGTCACAAATGCGATTCTGGAGCACACTGCCGCTAACGGTCACAGGCAGAGTGGCGCTCACCAAGATGGTGATTCTCCCCAGGCTACTATATTACTTCGCTAACCTACCTTTATATATACCCGCGGCCTTTTTTGCCACATTCTCTAAGTTAATCAGGGACTTCATCTGGGGGAGCAGTAGACACAGGCTGTCGCTAGCGAAACTTTACCTTCCCACAGATCAAGGGGGGCTGGCGGCACCTTGCTTAGAACACTACTACTTAGCTGCACAGCTACAATGGATAGCCCGCTGGTTTGCGGACCGGGGTCGGGAGGATACAGCATCTACACTGCCTCCATGCTCCCTGGAGAGACTCCTTGCAATCTTCCACCCAGCCACCAGGGCCGCGACGCCAACGCCCCTCCTTCTGGCGGTGGCGTACAAATGCTACCGTAGAAGTTTATTTCTCACCAGGATGCTGGTCCCATATGCACCGGCGTTGCCACTGGAGGGTTCTCCTAGCGGGATGCAAACACTTACCTCCCTCACATTGACGCACTGGCGAGACGCTGGCATACAAACATTGGGAGATTTGTATTGTGATGGCGCACTTGCCCCATATGGCTCCCTAGTAGAGGATGAGGGATTACCACCAGGGCAGTTCCTAGTGCACCGCTCACTGATTGCAACCCTGACAGCTAAATGGGGAGACATGTCCACAGAACCCAGCCAGCACCTTACCATACAATACCTCCACGTTATGGGGCGAGGCAGACACCTGATCCGCTGGTTTGTGGCGTCCTTGCGAACCCATGCGGCGATTAACTTAGACCCTCTCCGACGAAAATGGGAAATTGATCTAGGGAGACCACTGGAAGACAGGGAATGGGAACGGGTATTGAAGAGCCCAGTGCGCATACCCAGGAACATGAGGTTCCGACAGATACAGTTGTTCATCATACATAGGGCATACCTCACGCCCGAGACGGTCAATAGGTATTTCCATCGTACGGATGCAGTGTGCCCTAGATGTACCGAACCTGGGGCAGACCTGATTCACATGCTATGGAGTTGCCACAAGCTACACACGTACTGGCACACAATCAGTGAGCTGCTACGCGTCAGCACAGGTCGTAGCCTACCCTTTGACTGGACTGTTTATCTGTTGCACCAGTTCCGTAGAACCCCAGCCATGAAAGACACATCCCGATTCCTGGACCTGGGGTTTGTGGTCGCTAAGCGATTGCTCACCAAGAGATGGAAAGCGCAGGACCCGCCTCACACGCGTGCATGGAGACATTCGCTCTCCGCATGGGCCAGGGCGGAGGGTACTGCCATCAGACGGGAAGAAACGTTGGTATTGCGGAAAGAGCCCATAGCTGCGCAGTGGGAGGGACTGCTACAGACGCTTCAGCAGATTGAGGACGAATGCTCAGGAGGGCAGTTCGAGGGGAGGTGCGGGGACCCGGAGTAGATGTCGGGACCCATGGAGGTGTGCGGCTGCACAGTTCCACGTGTGTGTTAATCAGCCCTGACACCACGTTGAACATAATAGATGTCAATACAGGGGAGTGACAGTCAGTCTGTAATGCTGAAGAACGTTGTTGAGGAAACAAGGGGAGGTGGGGAGATGGGGATATTGGTACTAATGCCGGTCTGTGTTGGGGTTGTTGGGTGTTATCTGTTTTGATCATATTATGTCTGTACTGACGTCCACGCTGTACCAGCAGAAATACACTACTCGTTGGACTGCCGAAACCATGCAGACACCGGACTGGCCTTCATCTTGTGTATGGAATGAGCCAAAATGTCGTCATCATATGTATTCTGGTGCAATGGGCACATTTTGAATGTCTACAATGCTCAATATTCAGGTAGCAAGAACATGTTTCCATTGCTATTAAGAGTCACCGTGCATGGGTTCTGTTAAAAGTATACGGCCTTTCTTGTATCTGTAACTCAAAAGTCAATAAAAACAGATTTAAACAAAAAAATGACAGACACAGGATGGTCACCCGTTGGGGGAGCCGGGAAAATAAGTCAATAAACAGTTCTGCTCAGCGTCACCTCCTTCCTTCTTCATGTCATCTTGTAGAGGCAGTTGGTGGATGGCAAGACCTAGTATCCCATTGTCTAGGTCGTTTCCCGGATGAAAGTACAGCAGGATGCACCAATTTTGGTACATACCCCACCCTCCATTGCAGTCATCAAGTCCAACACATACCGATGTTACATCACCACAAGGCGGATGGTTCTTATCTCTTCCTTGATAGCGTTTAGGCCCAGCTAAGTATGGTTGATCATCTTCAGCATTTTCCACCTGGCTAGTTGCAACCAGCGGGTGTTCACCTTTGTTTGCAAGGTGAAGAGGGGTATGGACCCTCCTGTGTTCACTTGAGTGTCAGAAAACAGTCTTAATTCTTCCGGAATGTCCTTATACTGAGCCCAGTCAAAGTAATCAGCAGTTCTTTTTTTTCCAGCCTGATGCAATAGAGTTGTTTTCTTCTGTAGCGGATGTTGGAACAACTCAGACAGATCTTCTCCAGGGATGACCAAGGTCGGGGTGTGTATGGTTAAGAGGGTGCATAGGCCCGCCATCTAAGGATGAGCTGGGTGTAGGCAAATTCACCACATTGCCAATAAGTATTCATCAACATGGACGTGCCCCACTGCATATCTGGTGCATGCAGTATAACTCACAATTCTCATTCGTGCCAAGCAGTATCGTTCCTTTGCCTCTGAAGCACAAGGAAAACAAGTTACTGTACAATTTAGGGTTGCCCCTTCCCTTCTAATCATGTGTACATATCTCAGTGTTTCCCAAAATTCCTGACATGGGGTATCTATGCTGGCATTCAACCCTTCCCTTCTAGACTCATTTACTCCTGTATCAAGGTAAATGGCCCTGCATTGGAACTCCATGTCTGGGGTCCATTTGTTATTAAAGAATACTGACCCACCCTGGGACCACAGACAGAGGTGGGAGCGGACATGTTTGTGCACTGGTGCGGTGGTCTTGCTACCTCAAAGAACCTCTGCTCTGGAAAACCCAGGGCCACACAGCGTCCTCCCCTATGGTGCCCCGCCTGTGCATTCTGTCTAGCTCAGTCTAAATGTCACTATGCTTGAGAAAAGATGTAGTGCTGTGGAGTTGATTTCATAATGGATGATGTTTACCGCTACTCTATGGGGTTCTAATCTACTGGGTTGTATCTTGGCCCTAATCCTACATAGGTACAGGTGGATGGACATTTTGCTTTTTCGGTGGCTATTTCTTGGGATAGGCAACGTCTGTCTGCACCTATGGCGTGGGGTATCAGCAAGCAGACATAGCACGATCTAGCCGACATCTGGGTGCCCACGGAGGTCATGTGCTGAAACCATGTGTTGGGCAAGAGTGTGCGGTGCAGTGCGTGTGGAATACTAGCGTTTAGGTAAGTGTAAGTGAGGTGGAAGAGGTCCCTACGCAAGCCGTAGGCTCCAAATGACTAGGCAGATTTCTCGCTACGGATAGATGCGGACACCCCCATACTAAGCAGATGGTGTACAAAGGTGCAATGGTGCATAACTTTTGGAACATTGCAGGTCTTGGGATGGCGTCTGGAGGGGTAGTCTGCAGCTTTCTGGCATCCAAGGTGTCTTTGCTAGGCTCAGTGGAAAGAGTCTGTAGTAAAACAGTTCCGCAAAAATAGTCCGTGGTCGTTTTGGCTTGAACCCTTGGGCCTCGTTGGGATTTTGAAGGTTGCTGCTGAAGAGGTGGGGGGCCGCCATAAAGGTGGTACATGTATGGCTCAATCGCAGGCCTGTTGGATAAGAGCTGTGGGCTGTAGGTTAGCTTTAGGAAAACATACATCCTTATTTGGTCTAATTCCTGTGCCTGTCCTTTTTGGGACATATTCTGTACATTCATTTTGCACCATTTTTCAAGTGGGGTATTGGAAGGTGGCCCCAGCTGGGGAATCATTTTACAAGATGGTAAACATTTAGTCATGGAGTACCTGAGTTTTATTTTTGTGGGTCTTTTGGTCTTCACCCTTTCGCCATGACAGAGGTGGGTGTTATAGTTGGGTGATCGTCGTGGGTGTGTGGATTACTCTTTTTACTAAGCTATCATTTTATGGGCAGTGTCGGCCCTTCAATACCCTACTTTCACAAACGTGTGCAAGTCTAGTTTTATCGATGTGGATGGTACCTTTTGACCTACACATGTGCAATGTGCTGTGGAAGGAAGGGGGCCTGTCACAATTTGGGGGTTGTGGGTAATTGTACAGTGTTCTGAGGACATGTGTATGCCCCTCTGGTCCCTGCACGTGGCTTGTAATGAAGTTTTCCCTAGTGGAGTTATTGAGGATTTGATGGGGAAGATTTTAGCCATACATTGGAGAGGTTAACCAGGCCTTTCCTCCTTCCACCTTGAGGACGGTAGGTGTCGCGAATATTACTCGGTAGGGCCCTTCAAACTTGGCTTACTTCCACTTCTTCAAGAAGTTGCGGACATAGACTTCCTGCCCAGGCTGAGGTGTTTGGTAGGGTAGCTTGGCAGTGGTGTGCTTAGAGCTCCAGTGGTGGACCTGCTTGGATAGGAACTTGGCAGTCTTGGTTAATTCAGAGAGATACACATGCAATTTGTTCCCTAATGCTTGAGAGCTTGCCTCCGTACTCAATTTGGTCCCTGTTTTTGGGGTTGGTATTCCCATTAGCCTGCCCATTGCAATCTGGTGTGGTGTAAGGTGGTGATCACTGCTAGGTGAGTTCCTTAGCGTGAACAAGGCTAGGGGTAGACAGTGGAGCCACTTTTTGTTAAGGCTGGAGCAGATTTTGCTAATCTTGTTTATCAGCAGACTGCTGAATCTCTCAATGATGCTGTTGCTTTGGGGATGATAAACTGAGGCCAGTCTTTGCAAAATACCTAGAAGGGTGAAGTTGTGGTCAAACATGGAGTTGACAAAGTGTCTGCCGTTGGCTGATCGGATGATGTATGGTATGCCCCACCTTGGTATCACCCCCTGATGAGGAACATGGCAGCTGCCTTGGCATCGCAGTGCATGCAGGGGGCAGTTTCTATCCACCTGGAGTACAGGTGGACCACTACTATCAGGTATCAATAATTAGTGCATCAGTCAATCATATCAATGAAGTTGATATTTTAGTGCCTTCAAATGTCCTGTTGGCTGGGGAAAGGCCAATGACACAACCTACAGTGTAGGCTTGAGTGAGTATAGCTGGCGGATGGTGCACTCGGTCAGATACATGGTTACAGTTTCAGAAAGGTTGAGGATGAACCAGTCACTTTGGAGCTCAGCAATTAGGGTATCTTTTGCTGTGTGTGTGGGTAAGTGAAGTTGGGGTAAAACCATGTTGACTAGGCTTTGGATCATGCCGGTATTCCCTGTAGTCACGTGTCGGTATATAAGATCATGTGCGGTTTGTGTGCAACCCCGGGCTAGCCATTGCCCTTTTTCATCCGGCAATGCTGTCTCCTGCAGCTCCCTCAAGTATAGCTCTGCTGTTTCGGTATACAGTCTGTTGTGTGATGTTTCGATCCCTATAGTCTGCTGTAAGGGGAGTATGTGCGCTTCTCTGATCTTCCCATAGGCTGTCTTTTTCGCGATTTGGTCGGCAAAAGCGTTTCCCCAAGATACAAAGTCCCTGCCTCCGGTATGAGCAGCACATTTTACCACGACTACGCATCTATCAACAATTCTAGGAGGTTCCTGCGTGTGACAGGGGTGTCATTTGATTTTCAAAAACCCTTGTCTTCTCCATCTGCCTATGCCAGAATGCACAGTTGTAGTGACATACGCGGGGTCGGAGTAGATGGTTACTGTCTTCCCTGAGCTTTGGGTGAAGGCTTCAATTAAAGCTGTCAGTTCTGCTGCCTGTGCTGAGAGGTGGAGGAGGAGAGTCAGCTGTGCGGTGGCGTGCAGCTTCTCAGAGGCTGCATGGCTACAGGCCACCACCACGCAGCCCCTTATGTCTTAATCCTGTTTCTTGGTCTATTGTGGAGTATCCGTTGATGAATAGGGAGAGCGTGTGGCTGAGCAAAGAGAGCTGCTGACTTGGAAGCTGGGGATCATGGGTTCGCGACTCGCCATTGGCTCAACATCCTGTGATTCTGGGCAAAGTACTTAATCTCCCTGTGCCCATGTACAGCACCTAGATACCCTCATGAGTGATAAGCTGCGCTGTATAAATCTACAAATTATTAAATTAATAGTGCTTCACTGTCTGGATGGGATCCTCTTCTGTCTGGCTGAGCTCCTTGGGGGTGAGTTGTACAGTCCTAGCTCTTCTCTCCCTCCTTGACCTCGTGTGCTAGAAAAGTAACTGGATTTACCAGGTGGCACCGTACTATTTTCAGGGAAGGTCTAGAAAGCATCTGCACATACCCCAAAACCCGTTGTATAGTCATTGCGCTCTTGTTCATCTGTATGACCGCAAACACTGAGTATTCGGCATACACTGTTAGTGGTGCCCCCATCACGATGTAGGTGCTTTTGCCGATGGCAAAGGCTGCTTCTGTCTATGCCTGTTTGCATGGTAATGGCCTTGCATGCCTGAATCCAAAAGCCCACTGTAATATGCAAAGCGCTTGTGTCCCAGGGGGTACCTTTGCATTAGGACAGCTGTCATGACTCGCCCTTCGCTAATACTGAACAGGAAAGCATCCTTCTTATAGTCGGTAGTCCCTAACACAGGGGGGTGCGATATCTCTGTTTTTAGTTTGTGGAAAGTCTCGTACATTTCAGGTGTCCATGTTAGTTCCTCATGGCTTGCCCTCGCCCTCTTCATGGTCCCGAGCAAGGGAGAAATGAGCGTGATGTAGTCAAAGACCCACTGTTGGACATAATTGCATAGTCCTAAAAATGTTTGCATACTTGTCTTTGGTGATGGCATAGCCTGCGAGTCTGCGTGTTCCGCAGACCAGTCGGCGAGATTAGTTGGCCCAGATAACTAACCTCCTGTTGTACATACTGCGCGTTTCCCTTTTCCCCTTGTACTCGTTTTATGGCAAGTGCAGTCAGGAGGGTTGTTGTCTCTTGGCCGCACGGGCCCTCAAAGGGACTGCATACCAGGATGTTGTCAGTATACTGTATAAGGATGCTGCTGGACTGAAAGTTAGCGAGGTCCTTCTGCAGTATCCTGTTACAGATACTGGGGGACTCACAGTACCCCTGAGGCAGTCTCTGGTATAGTAGCTGAGCCCCTCAGAAAGTGAACGCAGTCAGGTACTGACTGTCGGGGTGCAGCAGGATGCTAAGGAAAGTGTTTTTTATGTCTACCACAGAAAAGTAGCTGGTATGCTAGTTAATATGACAGAAGGGTCCGGTACTATGGGGAATTCTGGGATCACAATGTCGTTAAGGGGATGCAGGTCCTGCACCAGGTGCCAGGTTCCTTCCTTGCTCTTTTTGACGGGGAAGATCGGTGTGTTGCAGGGGGAAACCCCTACATGGAGGAACTCTTAGTCAACTAGCACTTGGATTGTGGGTGCTATACCCTCATCTGTATTGGCGCACATAAGGAAGGATGGCCCCTTTTCGTAAGGGTATTCTTATGGGTTCGGTGGTGTTGATGAGTGCTACATCGTAGGTACCCCTGGCCCACAGCTGTGGGGGTACCATTGCCAAATCTTATTTCTGCCATGTTGTTAGTACCACCATGGGCGGCAGGGCCTCATTCCGTGATTCCACCCTAACTTGAATGGAATTGGTGAAGACAATCTCTGAGGGCCCGGTCATTCACTGAACAACTGGTCATCAGTTATCTCCCATATACTGATGCTAGATGCAATGAAGATGACACATGCTCACATTGCATTGGCTTGGTCGGTTGCCAACAGGACCTCGTATCTGGACTGTATCGCCACTGCCTCCAAGCAGAGCAGTGTTTCCCCTTGTTGTCCCTCATCCTGGTGACCTTCCCAGTGGAACACAAATTCATGGGGCAGCTGCACCTTCTGACCTAACAGCTGCTGTGCATTAGCAAAGAGGGTGAGGACTGCATTGGTGAAAGCTGGCCGATCAGTGGGTTTCACTCTTACATGCCTGGCTGTGCAATGTGGGTAGATTAAGGACATGAGACTTGTCGGGGCAACCCCAGGGGTACTGCATGTCATTGTCCCGTCTTCCGAGAAGTGAATGGTCCTATTTAGTCTGGCCATCAGGTCTCAACCTAGAAGGTTAGTCAGGGATGAGGGGTGATATAATAGTTGCCCCTTCTCACGGCTGCCTCTCACGCCTAGCTCTATGGGTTTCGTGAAGGAAACTCTCTTGACCGGCCCGAGAACCCCTGCTTGTCCATGGAATCTTTGGACAGGGGCACAATCCCCTCATTTAGACAGGACTTTGTTGCCCCTGTGTCGATCAGGAAGCTGTGGGGTATGCCATTTATCAATATCGTCATGGTGGGCTCCTCATCGGACTGTGGGGTCTCCAATAGCATGGGACACCTGAGAGCAGGGGTGTCTATTTCGCCCAACGAGCACGGGGCTGACCCGCATTGCCCTGCTGCTTAGTAGGTTCTGTGATGGCAGGGGAGGATGTAGCCTGGTCCTGGCCTTGGGGGTTCTCCACACAATTTTCTTGAACCCTGTTGCTACTTGCAAGATGCTTCCTGAACTTCTTTGGCAGCACCGTCATTTGTGCTGTTGTCTTCTGTGCCATCGCAGCTATGGCTGTTCAGGATCACCTGATTCCTGTTCAGGGTCACTGCAGATGCATCCTGGTCCCGATCCAACTTCTTTCCACTTACTCCTGTTTCCCTTCTTTTCTTGACTTTGTTTACTCTCTCACCTTACGAGGCATTGCTGCATGCAGGGGAAATCCCAGTTGGCATTTCCTTTCCCATATATGATGCAATCCTCTGCCAGAGCCATGTCCTCTGGCTCAAAATACCCCCCCTTAGGCCAGGACCGGCCAAATAATTTCCTCTCCTTATTCCAATCTGCTAGTAGGTCGCAGAATGGGTTGGAAAAGTCTTCCCCATAGTCTCTTGCTATTATCTCTCAGGGCAGACGGTAATTGCCATATGCTCAGGGCAGATGGGATCCCTTTCCCTACCCTCACTAAAGGTGTCGCTGTCCGGGACCACTGGGGCTTAATGTTTTGAACATGATGGATGGGGCTCAAGTTTCGAGGGATTCTAGCACCTAACTGGGATTAGGCAGAAATCTCATGGGTTTGCTGGTCTGGGATCCTCCCAGCCCTAGGTCTAGTTGTTTGCTGCCCGATGGGGGGCTCTCCAGACCCCTCGACTGGCGGGTTGGTGAACCCTAGTGCAGGAACGGCTGGGATGGCTGGCACCAGGGAGAGCACCTCCGTGCCAATGTGTGGTGGGGGAGGTGCGGAGGACTTGCTTGCGGATTCTGGGATAGAATTCAAGGTCAGGCCACCTCAAACATGGCCCACAGTTCCAACAGTGCCTCTCTTTTAATCTTTTTCTGTCCTACGTATTTGGTCTGGATGTGTGCCCTTGTATGTTCGATTATGTTGCTGTCGAAGTTTCCCCCCTCTGGCCAGGAGAAAGCGTGTCTCTTAGTGTGTGTGTACCATTCACAGCAAAATTTATCTAGCTTTTTAGCCTGCGTGGGGAACTTAGTTTGCGTGTGGTTTAAAGGGGAGAGGAGTTGGCCTAAAGGCTAGGGTGGTCGACCTCGAATCTGGGGAACTGGTTCGAGTCTCGGCAATGACGCTGAACATCCTGTGACTCTGGGCAAATCACTTAATCTCCCTGTGCCTAACAAAAATGAATGTGTGTCCTCATGTTACGTAACTGGTGCTATGTAGAGCGCTCTGATACCCGATTCGGATTCTGGGATAGAATTCAAGGTCAGGCCACCTCAAACATGGCCCACAGTTCCAACAGTGCCTCTCTTTTAATCTTTTTCTGTCCTACGTATTTGGTCTGGATGTGTGCCCTTGTATGTTCGGATATGTTGCTGTCGAAGTTTCCCCCCTCTGGACAGGAGAAAGCGTGTCTCTTAGTGTGTGTGTACCATTCACAGCAAAATTTATCTAGCTTTTTAGCCTGCGTGGGGAACTTAGTTTGCGTGTGGTTTAAAGGGGAGAGGAGTTGGCCTAAAGGCTAGGGTGGTCGACCTCGAATCTGGGGAACTGGTTCGAGTCTCGGCAATGACGCTGAACATCCTGTGATTCTGGGCAAATCACTTAATCTCCATGTGCCTAACAAAAATGAATGTGTGTCCTCATGTTACGTAACTGGTGCTATGTAGAGCGCTCTGATACCCGATTCGGGTCAAGTTCGCGATATATAAAACTCTGTAAAAAAAAAAAAAAAAGGCGACTCCATGATGGGTTGGGAACTTTTTAAGGGCCAGTACACTTCTAACTTCTCAAGCCTTTTAAATAAACTTAAATACTACTCTGATAGTGGGGAAGATATGTACACCGGGTTATATTGACAATAATTACTTTACAGTGAGCTCAGCTGAGGACAAGGATGCATCAAACTAACTTAATTCATAAAACAACACATATGAGAAACAACAACCTAAAAGAAATTGCAATGGTTAATTCAAAACCTTATGAATTTTTTTTTAGCAGTGGAATAGCAAGATTTTAACAAATGACAGCTTTTTTATACGTACATAGAATCATTAACTGGACATAGAATTCACCATGAAACATAGTTGCAATAATCTACCAGCACCAAAACATCAGGAAAAGTACATCAATTGAAAACCGTAATGAAAATAGAAGTAATAGAGAAAAACATCAGCGAAGGAAAAAAATGATGACGTTGCCCCCCAAAAAACAGCCCGATCCTAGTGCATGCCTCTCAATGACGAGGGGAGGCTCTGCGCGATACATGGAACTAAGGGGCATATTATCAAGAACGGCATTAAAATTATCGCCGCTTTAGCGGCAGAAAACTGCCGCTAAAGCGGCGATAATGGGCTTGATAATATGCCTTTGAGAATTCCAATAGAAGCCCATGTTGACACCAGAACATGGGCTTATATTGGAATTCTCAAGGGCATATTATCAAGCCCATTATCGCCGCTTTAGCGGCAGTTTTCTGCCGCTAAAGCGGCGATAATTTTAACGCCGTTTCTTGATAATATGCCCCCAAGTGAGCCCAATAGTCTGTCAATATCGGCTCAGGGACAAAGATAGCAACAATTTACATGGAGGAGAAGGAGCAACTTGATAACTACAGGCCCTCCCTGGCCAACCACAAGCTGCACCTTACTCTCCAAGGTCCAAGTTTTCCCTGATGTCCGAATTACACCCTATGTCGCACCGAAGGGGTCATGAGTACCAGCTGTGTCATGCCCAGTGGTCCAAGCGAATAACACCTCTCACTTCTTTCAGATACTACCAGTGTTAAGAAACCGATAGCACTAAGAAAACTCCTTTAGACTAAAAAATTAAGATCGAGATGCTGGCTCTATATCATACCCGGAGCCTATGTGTACCATCTGTTTCCCACCCAGCGATACAAGCAGTAAGGCCCCATCCCTGTATCACTCCCAGGGATCAAGCATACCCTCTGTGTCTCACCAAGTGGTCAAAGCGGTCCCTGTATCACACCCGGAGACAAGCGTACCCTCTGTGTCTCGCCCAGCGGTCCAAGTGGTCCCTGTATCACACCGCAAGACAAGCATACTCTCTGTGTCATACCCAGAGGTCCAAGGGTCTAAACAACCCTCACCTTTCCTAGAGGCTTGACAATCAAAGAAAGGTGTCCTCCACAGGATTGCGTCCGAGGCCGCCTTGCGACTGCTCAGCTTGGACAAATAAAATAGGCAATATTTCTGTTAGTGGCAGGGCGCTCAGGTCAGATGTTTTACGATTCTTCCTAGTTTGCCATATGCCAAATACTGGGACTAAGGCTCAGATGTAGTCTCTTATCCACTGACAGCGGCTTCAGGATGGACCTCTGCCTGCAAATTCAGTAGAACTTTCAATCAATGCAGCATCTGATCGCCATTCTTGTTGCACAGATGTGAATTCATACGGTAGGGGTCCTTTTCCTTCAGCTGCAGTCATTTTCGAAGAACCAATCTCTCCTAACTGGCTCTCCAAGATGTTGCTTCAATGTGAATTTACCTTGAAAAAATACAAGACAGGAGGCGTTTGGCAAAACAGGAACAGTTGTTTAATTAAATGCAGCATCCGGGAGAGCAGGCAATAGAATAAGGGTCTAAAGACTGTCTCAAATCACATGGGTTTCGGCCGTCATTTTATACATTACATGAAGTGCCATAAAGCGGTTTGTACATTCCTTTGGAGACAGAAATCTGGGCCTAGTCACAGGGCCATAAATATGGTCCTTTGATGATGAGTGCAGGTGGGTCTTTACCTTGCGTGGACACAATGCGGGGCCAGTGGGTACGTGTCCAGGTGTCTGGCATGGGGAGCGCGTGATCACTGTGTGTAGTGTGCATGTTGTGTTCTGATTGGCTGAGTGTTCCTAACTTAGTGTGGCATCTGACTTTATGGTGTTTTAGGGAAAGCGCGGCACTCCGGCAAAACATGTTTTATTTGGCCCAATCTCCTAAGACCATTATGGTGTAACTCCCTATCTGTGGGATCAATCTGGGTATTCCTGTTTGCATGTCTGTCTAAGGGTTATGTGTCCCCCCCACCTGTGATGTGTCAATCAGTTACGGCAGGCCTAGGTACTTTTGACCACGTCCTTCTGACTAGGTGTTGGGGGGGAGGGAATCAAGAATAGTGATGGGAGTTTGTTATTATATGTGCATATATCATGACATGCATTGATAGTGTATTTTCCAATATTTACACTAATGAACCGGGGAAAAGAAGGAATATTCCCATTCTAGCTGGTGTCCAAGTCGCCATGCATCATGTAGGCGTCGGTGTGTAAGCGAGTTGTGAAAATGTTGTGTAGTGTGAATACATGTGGCAGCATGTAAAGGAGGAGTGGAGCAGTCAAGACCAACATCCGATACACAATTAAAATCACCCCCCCAGAGCCCCGGGTGCAGTGGATCCCGAAAGACTGCTGGTGTAAGTGTATCAAGGAATCCTGATTGGTTAGTGCTAGGGGCATAAATTGCAACCAGTCTAAGGGGTATATAGACAAGGAACAAGGGGACCCCTATAGTCAGAAGGGACCATGGGTAGTAGTAAGTTATTAAAGACAGCGGTCCCTTTCAAGAAAAATACATACATAGAGTCACAATACTACAATCAGGATCGGGTCTACTCGTGTCCAAATGGATGATATTTAGAATTTATTTAAAAAAATTAAAGCTAAACAATACATAAACATTGAGTGAGCAGGACGTGACAGGGTTTTAGGAAATCAGCAGGTTTCCTTACCACAGGCATATGACTTAAAAGTGACTTTTGGTGAAAATACGAAATAACAATAGTCACAATAACAAGAGCATTTTATACTCCGCATAAATCTCAAATGAAGGTTAGAGTTTAAGAAGTGGTTGTCGACGGCGTTTCGATCCCCAACAATGGTTATGGGATCATCATCAGGACTAGACAATCAAAAAATGCCTGGGAAGTTGCTGATGAGGCAAGTGGTGAAGCTGTGGGTTCATGGGAGGGAACGGTGTCCCAACCAAGGCTGGTGGTGAACCGCACTCTGAAGGTTGTCTGATGAACTGCCAGTGAGGGTCACGAGGAGGAATAAACTATCCGTCCAGGGCTGCCAGCATGAGCGTGATAAGGGTCCAGTTGGCCGGGAGGAGGTAGTGGGGGAGAACGAGGTCTAGGTCCCCACGGGATCCGTGAATCGGGATAATTGTTAGGTCTGCGGGATAGCTGCAAGATAAAATACCAAGGCTAGAAAGTGCCTCGGGTCCGAGGTGTGGTGAGAGCAAGGGCGGGGTGCCGGAGTTGTACTCCCCAAGTTGGCGATCGGGAGAGGCGAGGTCAGAATAAGGGGCCGAAGCAATACGGAGCCTTGAGTCGGGCTGCATTGTACAATGGAGATAAGGGTGCAGAATGCCTGCGCCGTTAGAAGCTGCGATCACTGAGCGGGGTAGTGAAATGAGCATAGCCGGGCCTCATTTCACTTTGTAGCCATGTGTGAGGAGCTTGAAGGTGAATCTTTTGTTGACTGGGAGCCAGTAGAGTTCTCGAAGGTGTTCAGTGATGTGGCTGCGGCGGGGGATGTCAAGGACCAGTCTGGCTGCGGCGTTTTGAACGATGATCTGTAGTTTACTGAGGAGTTTCTGGGTGACGCCAGCGTAGAGTGTGTTGCCATAGTTGAGTCTGCTGGTGATGGGTGTGTGGGTGACCGTCTTTCTGGATTCAGTGGGGATCCATCTGAATGTCTTTCGAAGCAGACAGAGCGTGTGGAAGTAAGATGAGAATACGGCATTGATATAGCGGTTTATTGTGAGCGAGGAGTCCAGTATGATGCTGAGGTTACATGCGTGGTTCCTGGGGGTCGGGGGGGGGGTTCCTAGTGCAGCGGGCCACCAGGATTAATCCCAGGCTGAGGGGGTGGGTCCCAGGATGAGTACTTCGGTCTTATCTGAATTAAGCTTGAGGTAGCTATCTTTCATCCAGGTGGCAACGGCCTTCATCCCACTGGGGAAGTTGATTTTGGAAGCTGCGGGTTCGTTGGTAAGGGAGAGGAACAGCTGGGTGTCGACGGCGTAGGAGATGATATTGAGTCAGTGGTTCCTGACGATGGCAGCGAGGGGGGCCATGTGGACTTTGAAGAGGGTGGGGCTCAGGGAGGAGCCCTGGGGCATTCCAAAGCTGATTCCTGTAGGTTCTGAGAGGAACGGAGGTAGTCTGAGTGAGTGGATCCAGTCCAGGGCCTTGTCGCGGATGCCGGCGTCATGGAGTCTTGTGATTAGGGTACAGTGGGAGATGGTATCGAAGGTGGCCGAGAGGTCCAATAGGATGAGGGCTGTGGTTTCGCCTTGGTCGAAGAGGGTGCAGATGTCGTCGGTGGCAGCGAGGAGTGCGGTCTCAGTGCAAAGATATTGCATCTATTTTTGCTTCCAGTGATGTTTTAGTTTCCAGAATGGCATGAAGAACCTTCTAGAATTGCACTGAGTGCTTGTTGAGGGTGGACTCAAGGTAGTGCAGGGCACCCATGGTTTGGTCTGGGGAGGTTGAGGGCAATGCCAGGTTACCAGGTTCAGAGGTCATTGTCCTGGTGAGCCTGGTTTTCCCCATCATGGTATAGTGGAGGAGAAAAGCAACAAGTAGGTCCTAAAGAGTATGTACAGGATAGGGTCACCCTGGAACTCTGCCTTTTCAAACTTATTCAGTGAGCAAGTGGGAGGGATTGCCACAGTCCTGGCTCTCCAGAGGAGACCCAGCAGGGGAGCAGTGGCCCACACACAAATTCGATCTAGGGGGCAGCAAGGATGGAGCTCAATTTTTAACTAGCAAGATAGGAGCCAGGTGTTCCCCAGGAGCCACCAGCCCAGTCCTACTGCCTATCTATGGGGTACTGCAGGGACAGCAGGCCACAGCAGACCAAAGTGGCCCATAAGACCCAGACGTCTCCAGGCCTCTAATGGATTGCGAGCTGCTGAGTCACTAGTGCCCCCTGGAAGGGGGGAAACATGGTCACACACCCACGCAGCATAAACAAACCCTGTGTTAGGCAGTAGGGCCCCAGAATCACAGATGCAGATTGCCGCCAACAATGAACATCTATTGAGCAGTGCCCAGGCAATCACTGCTCCTAGAGCGTGTCTGTCTTTCAATGAAGGGGCCCACCTCACTGTGGGGGCCTCTGTTGGGTTGGCACTGGTCGGTGGAGCACCCGAGGGCCACAGTCACTCACAGGCACACAGGAGGCGGCGCACTTTGACAAGCTCCTTTATTAAATACATGGACATCCAGTATCTAGCAGTAATGCAGCAGGGGCCCCCCAAAGATTACTGGGCTGGGTCTGCACAGCCATGCAGCCCTGCTGCAGTCACACTCCGAGTGCTTTCCTCCAGGTGCATCAATTGCACTGGTCCGATGTTCATGTGGCCCAAGAGCACAGCAGACTCCACACTCCAATTCTGCTCCTAGGCACTCTCAAAGGGAGTTGCAGGCTTTTCACCGATGGGTCAAGTCCGCGGCAGCCCAGAGGTATGACTGCCTAGGCAAGACGACGGCGTACCTGGCAGCATCTGGCCGTAGTGCCACAGGACTCACTGCGAGTCGTGGAGCCTTTCTTGAGGGGTCAAGGTCCACTTGCTGTGCTGTGTGGCCCCATCGGGTCCACAATTCACTGGCCTCTGAGGATGTCCACCACACCACGCTCTGATGTACAGACGGCCCAGGATCACCACAAACTCCGTGCTCCAGTGATGCCCACCAGGCACTCTCGGGGGATTCCTCAGTCGAGTCTCCAATGACTCAAGTCCGCAGCAGCCCAAACTCGTGACCGCCCGGGTGGGAGGGTCATACCTAGGGCAAAAGCAGGCTGCAATGCAGCAGGGCTCACCTCGTTTGGTAGAGACGTTCATGGAGGGTCAGAGTCTGCTCGTGTTGTGTGGCACCATTGCATCCACAGTCCACTCACTTCCCTCCGAGTAGGTTCCCAGTGCCCTTGGGGTCCCACATGGCCAAGGTGTGTTGCAGGCCCCACTCTCCTGCGCCCCCTTAAGTCAGCTAATAATGGGTCCCGGTTTAATTTCCAGCATCCCTACACCGTGTTAGTTAATAAACAGGTCAGCAAAGGCAAAGGAGCATGTCTGGGGGTGAGATGCCGCAGATTTAGCAGGATTTCAATCTGGCCTAGCACGGAGCTTGGTTAAAGAGCATCTGAGCATCTCATGTAATTAAAGTTTTGTCTTTTCCAGCAAAGGCAAATCACCCGGTCTAGAATCTGTATCTTCTCAGTTATCAGAAAATATTTAACAGTTTTTCTAATGTCAGGGTTGCTATGAGATCCTGCAACATGTGCAGATCATCTTTAGGAACAAGATACGTCTTTTAAATGTAGGACAATACTGAATCCCCAGTACATGGTGAAGCTTGGCCAGGATCCTTATGAAGTCTCTAGACTCTTTAATGTTTTTTGCTTTAATGGATATCTTTCCATTGGTAAGTGTTTTATTCAGGTTACTTTTTTTTAAAGTAGTCACATTTGCTAAATTCTCTTTTAAATGACCCTACAAGGTATTTAAGGCTACCTCTGAAATTTCTGCTTCTAAAATTATGAGAAGTGGTAAACAGAACAGCTTTTCTTAGCTTCTGGTGGGTGGTGGAATATAGTCCAGCTCCATAAATTTCTTTTTGGAAGTCTTGGTTTGAGCAGAAAATATCTTGCAGAAACTCTCTGGCTACCTCAGTAATTTCTACTTGTGATATATATATAGATTGACAAAGGCTTCTTGCAAGCTGAAACGCGTCTCTCTTGTCTCATGGGTTGAGGGTGACCTGTGAGAATAAACGAATGCCGTATCCTGACAGCCTGGAGTCCATGCCTTCTTTCATGGATGTTTCTGTGAGAGCTGGATTTTGTCTCTCTCTCTCTCTATATATATATATATATATATATATATATATATATTGAAAAAACCACAGGTTTCAGGGATGTTATAGTTAGTTGGACATTTCACTCGTACAAAACCAGAGAAATTCCGCCGTTATAGTTAGTTCAGCTAACTATAACTCGCGCCCCCGCAATGCACTGCTGATGACGTCACATATTACACCATTCATGACATGGTCAGTGACATCACTGATGACATCACTGATGACATCTCAAATGACATCACTGATGACATCATGCACGTGATAATCTGATGCACCTCCTCATACCCTAATATAACCTTTGATACACCCACTCTAAAATACAGACTACCATTTTCGAAACCATAGACACACCAATACCAGTCAGTACATACCCACTCACTAATTGCTAGGTCTACACACACATCCACTCATTCATCCATACAGTCACTCATACATGCACACAACCATCAATATGGCATTATCATATGCACTCACAGATCTATACAGACACTCACACACTGCCATTCATCCATAGAGTTACTCACACACCTAGTCAGTCATGCAAAGAATCAATCACACCCATTTACTCACCTATAGTTATACACACACACCACCTCACTTATTCAAACATATACTAACACATACTTACACTCTTATACAATAACTAATTCAAGCACACACTCATCCATACAGCCACTCTCACAATCACTCACTCTCACATATAGTCATTTATACACTCCAACACTCACTTATACTGCCTTTCACATATGCAGTTACTCACACATGTACCACTGAGGCATCCATTCATTCACCAACACACCCATACACACACTCACCCACCCATACAGCCCTTCACAGATGCACTCTTGAACCCATACACCCACTGAATCACCCACTCACACATCTATGCACAGAGTCACACCCTCCCCCACCCGCCCACACAGTCACTGAGGCACCCATACAAATACTCAGACAACCAATCAATAACCCATATAGATCCTCCTTTAGCTACTCACCAACCCATGCAACCGCTTACACACCAACTGACAAACTAAACTGTGTGAATGTCTGTATCAGTCACTAACCCATGCATTCAGTAAGACACATTTAATCACTCACTTGTACAGTCAGTCACGCACCTACTAAATCCTCCATCCAGACACTTATACACCCACTCATTCTTCAATACACCTTGGCATATATTTTTTAAACATATTTAAACTTTATAGAAACACACAGTCACTGGATGATGTCATCAGTGATGTCATTTGAGATGTCATCAGTGATGTCACTGACCATGTCATGAATGATGTAATATGTGACGTCATCAGCAGTGCATTGCGGGGGCGCGAGTTATAGTTAGCTGAACTAACTATAACGGCGGAATTTCTCTGGTTTTGTACGAGTGAAATGTCCAACTAACTATAACGTCCCTGAAACCTGTGGTTTTTTCAGTGAATTTCTAAGGTTTTTTAAATGCTAATTTCTAACTATAACGTCCCTGAAACCTATGGTTTTTTCAGTGAATTTCTAAGGTTTTTTAAATGCTAATTTCTAAGTATAATGTTTTTAAAACCTATGGTTTTTTTCAGTGAATTTCTAAGGTTTTTTAAATGCTAATTTCTAACTATAACGTTTTTAAAACCTATGGTTTTTTCAGTGAATTTCGAAGCTTTTATAAATGCTAATTCCTAACTACAATGTCCCTAAAACCTATATTGTTTTTAAGTACATTTAAAAAAAAAAAACGTGCATACATTTTGTAGTGAAAAACTAACTGTAACAGTAGTCTGTTATAAGTTATAATTTAACAATGTTTAAAACTTAATTAGCACTAATTAACATCTAAGTGTGGAAAAAGTGTGACGCAGCAGCTATGATACGTGACTTCGAACAACAGCGTTCACAGTTCGATTCCCGACTCCGGCGCCACGTTAGCCCACCACTATGTCACTGTGGGCAATACCTTGCTTAATCTTCCCAACGCCCCTGAGCGCCGGGACACCTCTCTGGAGGTAGCTGTACGCTTTACAAATACTGGCATTTTTTTAAATTTAAAACCATAGTGATGAGAAATATTAGCACGTATTTTTTTTTTCTTCTATTCTGAACAATATTTTTTTTATATCTTCTATTTAGAATTACGGCAATTAATAGATGTTTTTAGTCACGCAAAAGGAAATGACACGGTTTGCCGGGTAACAGTTTTTAAGCTCTCCAACTTATGTACATATTAAGGAGCTTATACGTGTGAGGATCGAAATCGAAACCTTTACCGCTTCACATTTTGTAACTTTTCCCAACACGTGCACAAGTTAAACAGTGAAAACGTGAGCACGTGTCAACTGTAAATCGTGACATCTAAATGGGCAGAGCCGCATGTTCCTTCCATAGACTACTCAATAACCAAAAAGTATATAAACCACACCCGTTGATCGATTAGTTTTGTTTTTGCGAGTTATTTACGCTTGTCCATTCTGTGATGCAGGTTCCGTTTTCTAGTGTCGGATTCTTCTTTTGCGACAACAAAACATATTACAGAGTTGTAAGTTGTTTGATTATGGCATAGCAGATATTTATAAAACGTAGCTATTTGTGATTATTTAAAGATTTCTATTTAGAAAAAAGTGTTATTGATTATTTTTGCCATTTATATGTAACGTCAGCAGCTTGTATTCAGAAACAGACAGAATAGAGAAAACACTGTTCCTTTTCTGGCTCCTTTGAGCTCATATAGTGTGACTTTGTATATTATAATATTGACCCTATAATTGACCTCAGAGGTGTTGGTGACCCGTGGGCGCGAAGACTAAAGATTTATATGTAACGTCAGCAGCTTCTGGTTCTTACTCTGTTTCCCCCCGGGATCATACAGTGTGAGTATGTATATTGTAATATTCACATTCATACTGACCTCAGTGGAGTTTATGAGCCGTCGACGCGAAGACGAAAGATTTCAAAGTCCCGGAGAAAAGAAGCTTTGAACATATTCACCGCTGGAAAATATTTCGTTATTCATCTTGTTTTGTGTTCATGACTTTATTTTCCTTTTCCTATTGTCTGGCATCAGTGACAGTCTGTATATTGTAGTACAGTGTCATTTTTTCAGACAACAAGAGTTGGAGATTTGTAGGCGCCAGGAGTAAACCATCTGAAATACAGCTAACTGACCTTTATAACTTACTTGATTAGATAATTTTTCAGTGAGAATATTTTTGGGAATTGCACTTTAAAAAAAGATTGTTTGCATAGATACTTTCTTACTGAATGCCTTTGATAAACCCTACATTTCTGAATGATATTTTGGTATTTCTCTTTTTCTCTGTTGTGGTTCCTATTCTCCTTCTCCCTATAGAATATATAGAAATAGTAGTGTATATTATACTACTATCCTATATGTTCTTAAAGGAGTACGTGATCTCTTAGCGGAGCAGTGAGCGACCTCTAAGCACTACGACAGAACTTTCCCGAGTTCTACAGAATAGAAATTGTAAAAATTTTGATTTTTTTGTTGTGGTCCTTATTTTTGTTCTCCTGTGGAATACTATAAAGTCACCCTGTATATTTTAATACTGTGACTTTATAGTAGTTCAAAGGGGTTGGAGATCTATCTGTGCGAGAAATTAACAACATATACTACAGTTATTTCCGTTGATAACTTACTACCTCACAGTTTGTAACACTGCTAATCTTTTATAAAGTAGTAGTTGCTAAAAAAAAATTGTATACATAGTGCTTCATTTAATATTTTGATAAAGCGTATATTTCTATGTAATATGACGTCATTTGTGTTTAACTGTTTTTTACTTGTTATTGTTGTTGTGACCTGAGATGATGTAGTGCGGGAGTGTTTCTTGTAGCACTTCTTTTCTACTTTATCTAAAAGCAACTGATGCCCTTTTATATTAACAAGAATATGGGGCAACACTTTTACAAACTAGACGCGACAAAAAAAAGGGAGGGTGTGGCCACGCTTAAGGGATATTTTATGAATTGCGTTTTTATTTGTCACCCCTCTCATATTTACAGCTTCACTTTCCTAAGAAAGTATATTTGTGATTGCTTAATAAAAACTGTTCCAAACCTAGACTGAAATTTTTGCAGCGCAACCACACCTCCCCGTCAGAAAAGTAAACACCACATTCTAAGTAAATAGTGCTCCTGGGAAGTATCCCACCCGTGGACTTAATAAAAGAAGACCGCAACACACTCTGTTATTTTCCCGCCGTGATTTGTAGGCCCCACGCAAATTATATAAATGGCCCTTAAAATATATAAAAAACAATTTTTACCTTCACAGTCCCTGTCCACCACCTTGTGACCACTGTACAGAGTTAATAGTGTTCCTACCCTCCCCTCTACTACTTTTTTTCCCGTACTCCTTTGAAGTGTGTCACAAAATGGCTGACAACAGTGAACCGTTCCCAGCCAATAAGGAGCAAACTTGAAGTCGGAACCCTTTAGCCAATAAAATGTCTATGGTGTTCCGCAGAGGGGGAGGGAATGGCTGCCAACACTTCTACTTTTAATGCTTCACAGCCAATGAACATTAAGCTTGGGAAGGTCCTGCTTGGAACACGTTACCCAATCAGATGTCCCTGATACTCCGCGGAGGGGGAGGGAATCGCTGACAACACTTCTACTTGCAATGGTTTACAGCCAATGAACATTAAGCTTGGGAAGGTCCTGCTTGGAACACGTCAGCCAATCAGATGTCCCTGCTACTCCGCGGAGGGAAGGGAATGGCTGGCAACACTTCTACTTTCAATGGTTCGCAGCCAATGAACATTAAGCTCTGGAAGGTCCTGCTTGGAACATGTGAGCCAATCAGATGTCCTTGCTACTCCGCGGAGGGGGAGGGAATGGCTAGCAACACTTCTACTTTCAATGGTTCGCAGCCAATGAACATTAAGCTTGTTGTTGGAACACCTCAGCCAATTAAACGTTAATTTTGTTCCACGCACAGGGACAGAACACGCCCTCCCACATAATATTAAATTTCCTCTAACAAAGCGACACTATCCGTGATAAAAGTGAACACCGCATTATAAGTAAACATTGCTGCGCATTATATTAAAGGAAGGCCGCAATACGGCGCATTGTTGTTTTCCCGATATGATTTCCACAAGCCTACTGAACATTTCCGCAATACCGCGCATCGTTGTTTTGCGGACGTGATTTCCACGGCCTACGCAACATTCACACTACCTGTGTGTGCACCCTACACACTGCTTGCCGCAATACGCGCATTGTTTTCCCGACGGGATCTCCAGAGACAACGCAACCTTGCCGCAATACCGCGCACCGTTGTTCTGCGGACGTGATTTCCACGGCCTACGCAACATTCAAACTCCCTGCCTCTGCACCATACAGACTGCTTAAACTAAGTCCACAGTGTTCCTACTATACCCTCTTATACAATTATTCTCTTTTTTTCCCCTCTACTCCTTTCAACTGAGTCACAAAATGGCTGCCAACACTTCCTAGATTCAACCGTTCACAGCCAATGAGCCGCAAGCTTGTGCACGTAACGCCTCAGCCAATCAGATGTCAGAATTCTCAAATATCGATATCTATAAATTTTGATATTTCTCAAAAACTACTGAACGGATTTACACCATTTAAACAAAAGCGTGCTTTCTGGACCAAGACCTTTCTCCCTGCCAAATTTGGCGTAATTCCGTTCAGCAGTTTGACCTGTAGCCTTGTCTAAAGTTTCCTATGGAAATTGCATGGAGAAAACACGTTTTGGGACCCCCTTTTTTCTCAGCCCCCCCTTGACGAATCACCCCCAAACTTTCAAGATAGGAGCTGATCTGAAAAAAGAAACTTTTTGGAAAATTTCGTAAAGATTCGTCAAACGACGCCAAAGTTATAAGCACATCAAAAAAATGCTTTTCCTATGGAAACTTGGTCCTAACTCTAACTACCTACTGGCGACCGCCAGTAGGTAATATATATATATATATATATATATATATCCTGAAAAAACCATAGGTTTCAGGGACGTTATAGTTAGAAATTAGCATTGAAAAAACCTTAGAAATTCGCTGAAAAAACCACAGGTTTCAGGGACGTTATAGTTAGTTGGAGATTTCACTCGTACAAAACCAGTGAAATTCGGCCGTTATAGTTAGTTGAGCTAACGATAACTCGCGCCCCCGTAATGCACTGCTGATGACGTCACATATTACATCATCATGACATGGTCCGTGACATCACTGATGACATCACTGATGACATCATCCAGTGACTGTGTGCTTCTGTAAAGTTTAAATATGTTATATATATATATATATATATATATATATATATATATATATATACCAAGGTGTATTGAAGAATGAGTGGGTATATAAGTGTCTGAATGGATGATTTAGTAGGTGCGTGACTGACTGTATAAGTGAGTGATTAATCGTGTCTTACTAAACTGTGTCAATGTCTGTATCAGTCTGTTAGTTGGTGTGTAAGCGGCTGCATGGGTTGGTGAGTATCTACATGAGTGTCTATATGGGTTATTGATTGGTTGTCTGAGTATCTGTGTGGGTGCCTGAGTGTCTGTGTGGGTGGGTGGGGGTGGGTGACTCTGTGCATAGATGTGTGAGTGGGTGATTCACTGGGTGTATGGGTTCAAGAGTGCATCTGTGAAGGGCTGTATGGGTGGGTGAGTGTGTATATGGGTGTGTTGGTAAAAGAATGGATGTCTCAGTGGTACATGTGTGAGTAACTACATATGTGAAAGGCAGTATATGTGAGTGTTTGAGTATTTAAATGACTATATGTGAGAGGGAGTGATTGTGAGAGTGGCTGTATGGATGAGTGTGTGCTTGTATCAGTGATTGTATAAGAGAGTAAGTATGTGTTAGTATTTGTATGAATAAGTGAGATGGTGTCTGTATAACTGTATAGGTGAGAAAATGGGAGTGTGATTGATTCTTTGCACGACTGACTAGGTGCGTGAGTAACTCTATGGATGAGTGGTGGTGTGTGAGTGTCTGTATAGGTGTATGAGTGCATATGATAGTGCTGTATTGATGAGTGACTGCATGTATGAGTGACTGTATGGGTGAATGAGTGGATGTGTGTGTAGACCTAGGAATCAGTGAGTGGGTATGTAGTAACTGGTATTGGTGTGTCTATGGTTTCAAAAATGGTAGTCTGTATTTTAGAGTGGGTGTATCAAAGGTTATATTAGGGTGTGAGGAGGCGCATCAGATTATCACGTGGATGATGTAATCAGTGATGTCATCAGTGATGTCATTTGAGATGTCATCAGTGATGTCATCAGTGATGTCACTGACCATGTCATGAATGATGTAATATGTGACGTCATCAGTAGTGCATTGTTGGGGCGCGAGTTATAGTTAGCTCAACTAACTATAACGGCCAAATTTCACTGGTTTTGTACGAGTGAAATCTCCAACTAACTATAACGTCCCTGGGAGCCTGTTTTCACTCTGGTTGTTTATTTGCCCTACTGCTGCTGCTGTCTACAAGCCACCACAAGTTCCAGGGGGCATTGCGGCCGCCGTGCCGCCAGCACCGTCATTCGCGTGCCAGGAGGCGCATAAATCATCCACGGGACTCCCGCAGCACGGGAGCCCGTTTTCACTCTGGTTGTTTGTTTGCCCTGCTGCTGTCTACAAGCCACCACAAGTTCCAGGGGGCATCGAGGCCGCCGTGCCGCCAGCACCGTCATTCGCGCGCCAGGCGGTGCATAAATCATCCACGGGACTCCCACAGCGCGGGACGTGCGCGGGCGTGCCTGGGCCGTGCCCGAGCCAAGCCCGGGCCAAGGACGGGCCCATCTGCGCCCGTCAGAGCCTGGAGGAGGCTGGGCTGGGCCTATTCTGTGGCCTGTACATCTTTGTTTCCAAGCTATTGCGAACTCAAGACTTTCCCAGAAGGACAAGAGCAGGACCAGTCACTCAGTTACCTGGCATCAACCCCAACCAGGACCCCCTTGACATAACTCATTGAGCAGGTAGGGACATATTGTCCATACACACCCCGTTTCTGTTTGCTTATTTTGTCCGGGACTCTTTAGGGACTGGTGACCAATTTATTAGCCGTGGTTCTGGTGTAATATAAGGGAGACGGTTTTCGATGGGGAAGCGCAGGGTAGCGGCCCCGGCAGGTTCTTTAGGCTCCATAGTAACCATGGACTCGTTTTTACTGCGCTCGGCATCAGTGCTGGACAAGGAGATAGAAATGGTGAACCGGCGCCTTTCCAGATCCCCTGTTATTTCTCTCCCTTCTCAGCCAACATGCACAGTTACTCAGGTGGATAGCATCGACGATCCTCTTAATATCTCAGGTTCACAAGATCTAGCTGGACTGAATGGCTCGATTAATCATTGTTGTGGTCAACAGGCACCTCTTAGCCCTACCGTCTTGATTAATTCCTCCGGCGGGCTATTGAAGATCCTCATAGTGGGCAAGTGGGGATTGCAGCCACCAATCATTCAGCAAATGCATCTACCAACAGACCAATTACACGAGGGAGGCCGGGAGGTGCAGAGCAGGTTCATCAAGGTTCGGGGGTGAAAAGAAAAGGTCAGACACCTGGGGGGAAGGCAAAAAGGCCAAGAGCCAAAATGATACCCAAGAACAAATCTACTAGGCAAGATCTGATTAACGCAGACATGACGCCTTTTTAGAAGCCATGCAGAATTCTTTCAAAGCCATTTTGGATATTAAGCTTGGTCCAATTATTCAACGGCTGTCTCTGATTGAAGGCAGTATCTCCAGGCTTAACAGTAGCTCACTGCTGGGGGGCGACACGGATAATGTTAATCTATCGATGGTCCCTTCAACAGCGGATGGCTCAAAACCTGGAGCCCCAAACACTGTATCTAAGTCCTCTTTACTCCTTTCTTCAAAGCCCTCAAGTAATATAGTTCAGCCCCGATTGACCCTGCCCCATCTACATTTCATCCTGTCAGGGCCTCAGGTATGACTTTGGACCCCAGGGGAAGCTCGATTGTGGGCTCCCAATCATCTCAGGAGAGTAATGTACAAGTGGAGCAACAACCGTAAAGAGGCAAGGTCAATGGCCCTTTGAAAAATCTTACGAATAACCTGCCTGATATTCATCTGCCACCAGAGTCAACCCCGTATGTTGTGGTACTGGGGAATGTACCGATCCTCCCCCAAGGTTCGAGGGAGGATTATACTCAATTAAAGAATAAGGTACTACATTGGTTATCCTGCAACACGGCATAAGGAGCAAGGGCAGCGACTTATATAAATATGGTGCGTAGGGTTAATTGGGTGGAAGTTCACGTAAATCATTCGATGGTGACTGTATCATCATCAATTTCAACCAACCTCATTTTGCTGAAAGGATTCTGTTTTCCACTATCAACAGTTCCTCTCAAGGCCCCAAGACGTCAATTGTTGCCTTGCCTCTTGGTTTTTTTTATAAAGCCAAACCTATTGGTCGTATCTGTTTGGCGACCACCTTTAATGGCCCAGATAACAGTTATATGTCTTTGCATCGACCAACATGAACCCGACTGCTAACTGAGCACCAGAGTTAAATCACTGGAACACTACTGGACATGGCTGGCGGGAGTTGCGACCTCTCCCTACCCTCGAGTTGGCGCTAATCGTTTTACGCCCTTGACAACTCTAGATGCTTGTGACTGACTTAATGGGTTTGATTCCCCGAATCAAGTAAAATGTGCCATCTTGCAGGAAACCCCACGACCAAGTAGTAGGACTGCAGATACCAGTAAAAGAAATTTCATATCTTGGAATATTGCCGGACTTGCTAGCAAGTTCTCTGACCCTTTATGGATTGTATATGTTAAGCAATTTAGTGTAATTTGTTTACAGTAGACTTGGCTAACGGGTGATATTCCACCATTGGAGGGTTACAAGTCATTTTCAGTCCCGGCTATCTCATCATATGTGGGAAGATCAAGGGGTGGCCTCATAATCTATATCTCCCTAGCAGTCGAATGTGGTCTAAAGGTTATGTCTTTAGGAAACCCATGCATACAGGCATTGGTACTTTATAGGGGGCCCCGTACGTTGGGCCTCATAAATTTCTATAACTCAGTATTGTGTAACAACGAAGCAGGTAATATAACTTTGCTAGGC
Source organism: Calotriton arnoldi (assembly GCA_963921515.1). NCBI lineage: Eukaryota > Metazoa > Chordata > Amphibia > Caudata > Salamandridae > Calotriton > Calotriton arnoldi. The sequence goes on along the minus strand of CAWUFW010018302.1, from coordinate 42,024 downwards.
TCTTTTGTAAGGCAGCACATGAATATGACCTTTGGAGACCTTGGGATCGCTGGGGACTTTAATACTCATACATGTGGTGACCCCAGGTTGGTTCCGGTGGCCGTGATGGGGTGTTCACGCGTTCAGGGAATCCACTTTGAACACTCCAGGCAGGGGGAGTTACTGAATGACCTCCTCCAGGAATTTGACTTGGTGTCCCTCATGTGTTTATCTGATCCACGTAGTAAATTAGCTATTCCATCTTTTAAAGGTAGGGGTGATGGATCGTTTATAGATTTTATTCTGGTATCTTCGCCCATACTAGATCTATTTGTGGGATTCACCATACAAGCTAGTGTTTACAGTGATCATAACCCCCTATGTGTGCAATTTCAGGGACCCTATATGGTATACAGGGGGGGGCTGTTCAAAGTGGGGTGGTGAGACCAACTGACGGTGGGAGGCGGTTAAAATGGACCCAGATAGCTCCAGATGTGTTTTATGAATACTTGACGTCTTCGTACGCCAGCGAGCTGGCTAGGTGCTGTTCTGCGACTTCGTCGCCTAAGGAAGTTATCAGCGCCTTTAACACTATTAGAGATAAAATAAGTGAGTTTCTAAGCGCCCCAGTAAGGCGACCCGCCAGTCAGTTTCCAAGATGGTTTGACTCCCTTTGTTCAAAGGAGGCTAGGAAACTGCGGGAGGCACTCAGCAAATGCCCTAGGGACCCTATTCAGGTGAGATCTTGCCGTAGGGAATACAAGTTAGAACTTGTAAGATGAAAATTTGCTTTAAAAGAGGAAATATGGAGGGACCTTATCGATGCAAGTACACTGAAGGATAGCTCAAGATTCTGAAAGAGAATTAATAGCCCCTTTTTAAACACTGAGGATGGGAGAGTGGTAGCTGCCAACATAAGAGAGGAAGAGTGGGTACACCACAATGAAGATATATTTGAGTGCCCCCCTGAGTTAACTTGCTCACTATCTAGGGTGGTGGCAGATTCTGGTCTGGTTTTCAGCTGTTCTGAGGTCAAAGAGGGTATCATGGGATTGACCAGTAATAAAGCCCCGGGACCTGACGGTATCCCAGCTGATCTTTTTAAATCTAATCCAACCCTCTGGGCCCCTGTTCTCGCCGCGGTTTTGAATGCAGCGGCAAGATCCGGTTGCCCTGAGTCTTGGGCAACCTCAACCATAGTGCCAGTTTTTAAGAAGGGCAACCGTGATAGTACCCATTGTTACAGGCCTATCTCCTTGTTGGATTCGATGGTCAAGGTGGTGGGTCGTGTGCTTCTGGAAAGGTTGACAATCTGGACAGAGGAGAACGCTATCCTATCAGACATTCAGTACGGGTTTCGTCCCGGAAGGTCCACCATGGCCCAATGCCTTAACCTGTCTATGATCCTGAATAAGTATACGGTTGCTCGCCCCGATACGATCTATTTAGCATTTATGGATTTGTCTTCCGTGTTTGACCGCGTGAATAGGGGTAAACTCTGGCAATCCATGCTTGCTATTGGGGTAGACGACAATATCGTTTCTTTCTTGGAAAGTCTTCATCAAGCAACCAGGGCACAGGTCAGATTTTCTCAGGACCTCAGAGTCTCTCGCCTTGTGGATATAAAGCGTGGTGTAAGGCAGGGCTGTATTTTGGCCCCTTTTTTCTTCAATCTATATATTAATGATTTAGATAGCGTATTACAAGACACAAGGGTTGATTTTCCACAGGTAGGCCGTCGGGGACTCCCGGTTTTATTATATGCGGATGATGCGGTCCTTATAAGTAGGACCGCTAGGGGTTTACAAACCCTGCTTGACTCTTTCTCAGCTTTCATGAAGGACAGGGACTTGTCCATAAATTACTCAAAATCCTTTGTGATGCAGATAGGCACCCGTACAAAAAAGACCTTTCAGTTTAGGGTAGGCGCTGCGAAGGTCCCCCGTACCAAGGTTTTCTCATACTTGGGAGTAATACTAGACGAACATCAGAATTGGGGCCCACTAAAGCAGAGAAAGAGGGGTGACTTAGCACGAGCTAATGCGGCCATTTTTAATTTTGCTACCAAACTAGGTAAAAGACCGATAGCGGCACTTCTAAAGATATATCAGGCAAAATGTGTCGTGTTGGCTGCTTATGGTAGTGAAATATGGGGGCATGTAGTTATGGAAGATTTGCAAGTGGCCGAGAACAGGTTCCTGAAGCGGTTACTGGGTGTCCCAAATGTGACCTCGAATATGGTTGTACATGAAGAACTGGGGGTCCCTTATTTGAGTGATACCTTGGCCCTACGCCCACTAATCTTTTGGTTGAAAACATGGCAGAATGAGGAACTGCTGCTGACCCAGAGGATACTGAAAGAGTGTATGTCGCTGGATTACGCGCACCATATATCATGGCTAAGATATATAAGGTCCAGTTTTGATAGACTGGGCAGACCAGATTTATATACTATGTGAGAAGTTGGCCTGGCATATGCTGTCCACTAATTATAGTGGGCACCTTGCACCAGTCCAAACAACCCCTTATTGGAGATAGGTTAAAGACAACCTTATTGAAAGCTATCCTAGTGGTAGCTATGGAGAGCAGCCTTCAGGCTAAGTCTTGAAGGAATGTAAAGCAGCTTGTTTTACCAGTCTATAATCTCTTGAGTGACCAAATGAAAGAGCACCACACCAGGTATATATTCAAAATATATGTATTTATTGCTAAACACACCCCTCTAGTCTCTTTATGAGGCTAGAGTTCGAAGTACATAAGTTATAAGATCTTAAATCACAGTAATAGCACAAATACACGTTTGGGCCCTAGGGGCGTACCAAACCATATACCAATAAAGTGGTATGCGAACCACGACTGAACTAGACACTAGGCCTAGAGCCTCTAGAAGTGCTTGGACCACAAGGAACCACCCAAGGTAGTGACACAGGGGACCCACGGGAGACGCGTGCAGTGTAAATACACAACCGCGATACGCCGTTAACTTCTATGGAGAAAGTCGGGATCGGGAAAATAGAGGAAAGGGACACTTAAAAGAGGACTAGGACAAAACCCTTTGAGATCTAGGACTTTGAAGAGTCTCTACCCACGGGAGCACCGGAGTACTCGTGTTACCTCACCCAGGGAAGCCGGGTGCATAGGTGCCTTTCGGGGTCGGGTTTCGTCGTCGATTCGAATGGCGATCTGCTGCAAAGTGCTGCTGGCGGCCAAGAGAAAAGTGTCCGGGTGGATCCAAGAGTGGATCGGAGGTCTGGTGAACCTGAAAGCAGAGGGGACAGAGTCTGGGTCACTAGCCAGTGACCAGGAAGGCGATGGACAGATGCCCACCGATGTCGAGTGCTTCAGGTGCGTTGACAGTCGTATTGACTCTTCAGCCACGAGGTCCGGGAGGCGTTGTCGGCAACCAGGAGCAGGATTCGGGCTGGTGCTCGATGTCTGTCGAGTGCTGAGGTGTCGACGACCGGATTGGACCCAACAAGCCTTGGCAACGGCAAGTCTTGAGTAAGATGTAGATCGTCGATGGTGCAGACCAGCAAGGTCTGTGGAACTCACCCAGCAAAGGTAAGTGAGGGCAGGCCTGGAGCAACCAGGATGCCAAGTAAGGAAAAGATTGGCCTTCGTTAAAGGCTACTAGCCAACGGGCTAGCGACCGCGAAGGAGCCTCGTGACGCCGCACATGGAGCTGGCTTACAGGACACTCGTGGAGTGGGGGCCAGTGATCTTCGGTGCAGGTGGTGCTGGAGGCTAGGGCTACTCGGAGCCCAAAGCACGACTTCTTGGGAGACCCAGAAGATGGTGCACTTGCAAGTGTGCTCGGTGTCCAGGGGTCACGGTCTCAAGTCACCCACGATAGCCACGGGCCTCAGCTTTGCTGGGGACTCAGGGTAGCCTCGGGAAGTCTGAGAATCCACCTCTGGTGATGCGATGACTTCGGCGTCCGACGGGAGCTTCAGAAATGCGAACCGGACAGATGCTTCTTTGGTGCCTGCCAAGCAGGGGAGTCACTCCTTGACCCCAAGGGAGATTCTTCAGTCCTCTAATCGTGAGTAGAGCGTCGAAGGTCCAGGATTCAGTTTCAGAGTTTCGTCCAGGTATAATCTAAAGTCCTAAGGACTGGGTTCCTACCTTTATTCTAAAAATAGGGGTTGGACTACTCTGTGGCCCCACCTATGGGTGGGTCAGGGCAGAGGGGTGGCTACACCCTTTCCCTTTGTCCAGTTCGCGCCAAAGCAGGGGCTGCAAGCCCCTGATCCGGTTTGAACTGGGGTATGCACAGGGACACCAAATGTGCCCCCAGTGCAGGACTTCAAAGCACCCGAAAGTGCTCCCGCCCAGCCCCAATACACATTATCCTGTCTGGGGAGGTGGTCACACCTCCCTGGGACAGGAAGCCTATTGTCCAGGCCTCCCCTGCCGGAGTTTCGTCCAGCAGCAGGAGGCCAGACTCGTGTCTGTGGCAGCAGCATCCATTTTGTGATGCCAGGGCTCTGGAAAGAAGTTACCGGACTAGTCAGAGTTAACATGTCTTTCCCTCTAGAAGGGTGGAATGCTACCCCCGCCGCCAGGATTGGCGGGGGGTAGTATTCCAAGATGTTTGACACCAAACACGACATGTTTAGGTGCAGCCATTCCAAAGTTAGCATTTTACCGCGAGGATATAATGCGCTTAAGAGTATATGGTCAGGCTGCACTACAAACAGCATCAGAGAGGGTCTCCGAACGCTGCAGAGGGGCCCTGCTCATGCAGGGGCACCCTCTCACATAGGAACCACGCACTCTGCCTTTAGGATTGATAAGGCCTGCCTTAGGAGTGACTTATAGGTTTATATGTGTGTATGTATCTCGTGATATAGGTAACCTATATCACAGTAAGAGGTGCATGCACCACCTTACCCAGGCTGCAGTAGCAGACCTGTGGTGTCAGTTTGGATGGCCTTCCAGGGGTGGCATAATACATGCTGCAGCCCCTGGCAGGCCTCTGAGGTACCTATGCCCTTGGTACATAGTATACCATATACTAGGGACTTATAAGGGCACTCCAGATCCCAATCAGTGATGTGCCTAAGGCACATGGAAACCATTTTAGAGAGGAAGCAGCTAGGCTGGGGTTCTGATTAGCAGGGCCACAGCCAGACTAATGTCGAAAAACAGTGAAGCATCAGCAAAAAGTGGGGGTACCCATGTGAAGCAGATCCTACTCTCCTACACAACCCCCCCAAACGTAGGGACATTAAACTAACCTTGCCCAGTTAAGTCTTCATGTTCTAAGTGGAAATACCTAGAGAGTCCATCTGCATTCGCATGGTTACTCCCAGGCCTATGTTCCACTGTAAAGTCCATCCCCTGTAGGGAAATGGACCACCTAAGCAGTTTGGGGTTTTCACCCTTCATTTGTTTTAGCCATAAGAGGGGCTTATGGTCTGTCTGAACCAGGAAGTGTGTACCAAACAAGTATGGCCTCAACTTCTTCAGAGCCCAGACCACAGCAAAGGCCTCCCTCTCTATGGCTGACCAACGTTTCTCTCTAGGGGTCAGCCTTCTGCTAATGAAAGCTACTGGCTGATCCTGACCTTCTTCATTCAATTGTGACAGTACAGCCCCTACCCCCAATTCAGATGCATCAGTTTGAACAATGAACTTCTTGGAGTAATCAGGACTCTGCAGAATTGGAGCAGTGCACATGGCCTGCTTGCGGTCATCAAATGCCTTTTGACAGCTAACTGTCCACTGAACCTTTTGGGCATTTTCTTAGAAGTTAAGTCATTCAAGGGTGTCACTATTGATCCATACCCCTTGACAAATCTCCTATAGTACCCAGTCAGGCCTAAGAAGGCTCTCACCTGAGTCTGGGTAGTGGGAGCAGTCCAGTCCATGATGGTCTGGATCTTACTCTGCAAAGGTTGAACCTGGCCTCCACCCACAAGGTGGCCCAGGTACACAACCTGACTCTGCCCTATCTGGCACTTAGTGGCCTTGATAGTCAGGCCTGCCTTTTGCAGGGCCTGTAAAACATTCCTGAGGTGGACCAGGTGATCCTCCCAGGTGGAGCTAAAGACAGCAATATCATCTAGATAAGCTGCACTATAGGCTTCCAGTCCTGTGAGAACTGTATTCACCAACCTCTGGAAAGTGGCAGGTGCATTTTTCAGACCAAAGGGCATTACCACAAATTGATAGTGCCCACTAGGGGTTGAAAATGCTGTTTTGGGCTTTGCAGTATCAGCTAGTCTGATCTGCCAGTAGCCAGCTGTTAGGTCAAATGTGCTGAGATATTTGGCAGAGGCCAAAGTATCTATGAGCTCATCTGCCCTGGGTATTGGATGGGCATCAGTCCTAGTGACTGCATTGATACCCCTGTAGTCTACACAAAACCTCATCTCTCTTTTTCCACCACTGGTGTGAGGTTTCGGTACTAGGACTACTGGACTAGCCCAAGGGCTATCTGAGGGCTCAATTACTCCCAATTCCAACATTTTCTGGACTTCAGTCCTGATACAGTCCCTGACATGGTCAGGTTGCCTATAAATCTTGTTTTTAATAGGCAGACTGTCCCCAGTGTCCACTTCATGAGTGCACCAGGTGGTCTGACTGGGTGTCAGTGAAAACATATGTCGAAACTGATTGAGGACTTGCCTGCAATCAGTTTGTTGCTGGGTAGTGAGGCTGCCTGCCAAGGCTACACCATCAACTGACCCATCGTCAGGGTTCTGTGAGAGCAGGTCAGGGAGTGGGTCACTCTCTTCCTCCTGCCCTTCATCAGTAGCCATGAGCAAGCCCATGTCTGCCCTGTCCACATATGGTTTTAACCTGTTGACATGGAGAACCCTGTGGGGACTCCTGGGTGTTCCTAGGTCCACTAAATAAGTGACCTCACCCTTCTGTTCAACAATAGTGTGGGGTCCACTCCATTTATCTTGGAGAGCTGCTGGGGCCACTGGCTCCAACACCCACACCTTCTGTCCTGGCTGGTAAACAGTCAGAACAGCCTTTGGTCATGCCAGGCCTTCTGAAGTTCCTGGCTAGCCTCAAGGTTTTTGGTTGCCTTTTTCATGTACTCAGCCATCCTGGAGCGGAGACCAAGTACATAGTCCACTATATCTTGCTTTGGGGGCTTGAGAGGTAACTCCCATCCTTCCTTCACCAAGCACAGTGGACCCCTCACAGGGTGGCCAAACAGAAGTTCAAAAGGGCTGTAACCAACCCCTTCTGAGGCACCTCCCTATATGCAAATAAAAGGCAGGGCAAGAGTATGTCCCATCTACGCCTAAGCTTTTCTGGGAGCCCTTTAATCATGCCCTTCAAGGTTTTGTTGAATCTCTCAACTAAACCATTGCATTGTGGGTGATAGGGTGTGGTGAACTTATAAGTCACTCCACACTCCTTCCATATTGCTTTTAAGTACCCAGACATGAAGTTAGCACCCCTGTCTGATACTACCTCCTTAGGAAAGCCCACTCTTGAGAAGATTCCCAGGAGGGCCCTTGCCACCACAGGTGCTGTAGTGGTCCTGAGGGGAATAGCTTCTGGGTACCTGGTGGCATGATCCACTACCACCAGGATAAACCTGTGCCCAGAGGCTGTTTGGGGATCCATGGGACCAACAATGTCAATCCCTACCCTTTCAGAGGGCACCCCCACCACAGGTAGTGGTATCAGGGGGGCCTTTGTAGTGCCGCCTGCTTTGCCACTGGCTTGGCAGGTTACACAGGAGCGACAAAACTCCTTACTGTCTTCAGACATGTGGGGCCAGTGAAAGTGAGGGACAATTCTATCCCAAGTCTTGTTCTGGCCCAGGTGACCTGCTAAGGGAATATCATGGGCTAGGGTCAATAGGAAGCCCCTGAACTTCAAAGGTATTACCAACCTCCTGGTAGCACCAGGCCTGGGGTCTCTATTCTCTGAGTACAGGAGTCCATCATCCCAATACACTGTATGGGGACCACTAGCTTTCCCAGCAGCCTCAGCAGCAGCTTGCTGTCTGAGGGGTTCAAGGGAGGGGCAGCTCTGCTGCTCCTGGCTCAGATCTGCCCTAGAAGGTCCCCCTGTTCCCAAGAACTCAACCTGGTCAGGTTCAAGTTCCTCTGGGACAGTTCCTTCTTCAGGGCTGAGATCATCCCCCTCAAGGGACTGATCTTCCTCCTGAGCCAAGGGGGAAGGCACTGCCTTAACCCTACTACTCCTCCTCTTGGAAGGCACTTGGTCCATTCTTCCAGAATCCAAGGCCTGTTCAGTGCTAGACATTTTGGCTTGTGACCTGGTCACAGCAAACACATCTTCAGGGATCCCCAGCATTTCTGCATGGGTCCTGAGCTCCACTTCTGCCCAAGCAGAAGTCTCTAAGTCATTGCCAAGCAAGCATTCGACTGGTAGGTTTGCACTTACCACAACCTTCTTAAGGCCAGTTACCCCTCCCCAGGAGAAGTTAACAACTGCCAGAGTATGGTATGTTCTGACATTGCTAGCATTGGTCACTTGGTACATCTCACCAAGCATAACTTGCCCAGGTAGCACAAGGTCTTGTGTCACCATTGTGACACTAGCCCCTGTGTCCCTAAATGCCAAAGCCTCACGTCCATTGATTAAAGGCTGTTGTCTGTACTTGCCCAGATTACTGGGACTCACAGTGGAGGTCACATCCATGCCTCCATCACAGACTAACACAGCCTGAGTCAGTTCTCTGACTAAGTCCGAGCCCAACTCAGTTCCCAGGGTGAACCCTACTAAACCCTTTGCTGGAGCACTTCCACCAACTGTACTAGGGGGAACAGGTGCCTTAGTGGGCATTGGTGGGTGCTGGACTGGAGTCTTTGGACTTGGTGCAATCACTGGTCCAGTGGGTCTTTTGCTTACAGACCTTGCACCATGGTTTTCTTTGGCCTTTACTCTTGGTAGACTGGGAATCCCCACCAGAAGAAGATTTTTGGGGGCCTGATGAAGACTTTTGATCTTTACCCTTCTCCCCACCCTTGTCAGAGTTCTTAGCATCTTGCTTCTTGGTTTCCCCACCTTGGTTCTGTACCTTCTGCTTCACCCTGGTTCTGACCCATTTGTCTGCCTTCTTTCCCAATTCTTGGGGAGAGGTCAGATCAGAGTCTACCAGGTATTGATGCAACAGCTGATTTTGACAGTTATTAAGAATCTGCTCCCTCATTATCAGATTATACAATCCTGAGAAGTCACACACCTTACTGCCCATCAACCAGCCTTCCAGAGCCTTGGCAGAACAATCCACATAGTCTACCCAGTCTTGAGTCTGTGCTTTTTGGGTGTCTCTGAACTTCAACCTGTACTGTTCAGTGGTTAGGCCAAACCCATCAATAAGAGCACTCTTCAAGACCTTGTAATTGTCAGCATCCTCCTCTCTAACAGTGAGGAGCTTATCTCTACCTTTGTCAGCAAAGGAGAGCCACAAGATTGCTGCCCACTGCTCCTGAGGGACCTTCTGTACTTTACAGGCCCTCTCTAAAGCAGTTATCCATTTGTGGATATCATCCCCACTCTGGTAGGGAGGGACAATCTTGCTCAGGTTCCTATGGTCATAGGACCTTTCCCTATCTCTAGGGACATGGCTGCCACCATGGGACTCTAGTCCCAACTTTCTTTCTCTCTAAGGAGATCTAGGGATTCTCTATCTAAAGCCAATTGCTTTTTTCTGAGTTCCAGCTGAGTTTCCTCATACTGGACTAGCCTCTTTCTTCTCTCATGAGAGGATTCCCTCCTATGAGATGAGACAGAGCTCCCTATGGAGGTGCCAGAGTGGTTAGACTCTTGAGAAGGAGACCTAGACCTTCTGGGCACACTCTTAATCCTTCCTGGGGGGACAAAGAGGGCATCATCTTGATCATCCTCATCATCATCCACAGGAGGGATTTGGTTTTCCAGGTCAGGGTCATTGTCACCCTCCTGGCCAGTTTCAGAGGGGGGCTGGGGGTACTGGTACCCCTAGCGTCCTCCTCTTCTCCTGCCCCACCCTCAGCTCCTACCCCTTCAGTCCCTACAGGCTTACTAAGGTCATAAGCCACCAACAACTCCTTGAGGTGTTGGGTGGTGGGGCTTTGGCCTGTCCTTATTTTTCTCAAGTTACATAAAGCTCTCAATTCCAAGAATGGGAGTGTATCATACTTGGAGGATGGAAGCTCAATGGCTTCCTGCAAGGATTCTTTGGATCCTGCCCTTAAAGACATTACTAGTGTGGTGTGGTGTATGCACTACCTACTCTAGTGTGGCCTACTAAACTCTCCTGAGTTGTAGAAAGGGTTGTGCTATCCCTTAACACACAACTCTAAGTTCAGTAGAACTTACTGTTATTCTAAGCTTAAATTATATGTACCTTAGGTACCTTTAGTGGTTTTCAGTTGATCAATTCAATTGAGATTATCTGGTAAAACAATAGCAAGCTGGAATCCCACCGCTGCCACCAATGTGAGAAGTTGGCCTGGCATATGCTGTCCACTAATTATAGTGGGCACCTTGCACCAGTCCAAACAACCCCTTATTGGAGATAGGTTAAAGACAACCTTATTGAAAGCTATCCTAGTGGTAGCTATGGAGAGCAGCCTTCAGGCTAAGTCTTGAAGGAATGTAAAGCAGCTTGTTTTACCAGTCTATAATCTCTTGAGTGACCAAATGAAAGAGCACCACACCAGGTATATATTCAAAATATATGTATTTATTGCTAAACACACCCCTCTAGTCTCTTTATGAGGCTAGAGTTCGAAGTACATAAGTTATAAGATCTTAAATCACAGTAATAGCACAAATACACGTTTGGGCCCTAGGGGCGTACCAAACCATATACCAATAAAGTGGTATGCGAACCACGACTGAACTAGACACTAGGCCTAGAGCCTCTAGAAGTGCTTGGACCACAAGGAACCACCCAAGGTAGTGACACAGGGGACCCACGACGCGTGCAGTGTAAATACACAACCGCGATACGCCGTTAACTTCTATGGAGAAAGTCGGGATCGGGAAAATAGAGGAAAGGGACACTTAAAAGAGGACTAGGACAAAACCCTTTGAGATCTAGGACTTTGAAGAGTCTCTACCCACGGGAGCACCGGAGTACTCGTGTTACCTCACCCAGGGAAGCCGGGTGCATAGGTGCCTTTCGGGGTCGGGTTTCGTCATCGATTCGAATGGCGATCTGCTGCAAAGTGCTGCTGGCGGCCAAGAGAAAAGTGTCCGGGTGGATCCAAGAGTGGATCGGAGTTCTGGTGAACCTGAAAGCAGAGGGGACAGAGTCTGGGTCACTAGCCAGTGACCAGGAAGGCGATGGACAGATGCCCACCGATGTCGAGTGCTTCAGGTGCGTTGACGGTTGTCTTGACTCTTCAGCCACGAGGTCCGGGAGGCATTGTTGGCAACCAGGAGCAGGATTCGGGCTGGTGCTCGATGTTTGTCGAGTGCTGAGGTGTCGGCGACCGGATTGGACCCAACAAGCCTTGGCAACGGCAAGTCTCGAGTAAGATGTAGATCGTCGATGGTGCAGACCAGCAAGGTCTGTGGAACTCACCCAGCGAGGGTAAGTGAGGGCAGGCCTGGAACAACCAGGATGCCAAGTAAGGAAAAGATTGGCCTTCGTTAAGGGCTACTAGCCAACGGGCTAGCGACCGCAAAGGAGCCTCGTGACACCGCACGTGGAGCTGGCTTACAGGACACTCGTGGAGTGGGGGCCAGTGATCTTCGGTGCAGGTGGTGCTGGAGGCTAGGGCTACTCGGAGCCCAAAGCACGACTTCTTGGGAGACCCAGAAGATGGTGCACTTGCAAGTGTGCTCGGTGTCCAGGGGTCACGGTCTCAAGTCACCCACGATAGCCACGGGCCTCAGCTTTGCTGGGGACTCAGGGTAGCCTCGGGGAAGTCTGAAAATCCACCTCTGGTGATGCGATGACTTCGGCGTCCGACGGGAGCTTCAGAAATGCGAACCGGACAGATGCTTCTTTGGTGCCTGCCAAGCAGGGGAGTCACTCCTTGACCCCAAGGGAGATTCTTCAGTCCTCTAATCGTGAGTAGAGAGTCGAAGGTCCAGGATTCAGTTTCAGAGTTTCGTCCAGGTATAATCTAAAGTCCTAAGGACTGGGTTCCTACCTTTATTCTAAAAATAGGGGTTGGACTACTCTGTGGCCCCACCTATGGGTGGGTCAGGGCAGAGGGGTGGCTACACCCCTTTCCCTTTGTCCAGTTCGCGCCAAAGCAAGGGCTGCAAGCCCCTGATCCGGTTTGAACTGGGGTATACACAGGGACACCAAATGTGCCCCCAGTGCAGGACTTCAAAGCACCCGAAAGTGCTCCCGCCCAGCCCCAATACACATTATCCTGTCTGGGGAGGTGGTCACACCTCCCTGGGACAGGAAGCCTATTGTCCAGGCCTCCCCTGCCGGAGTTTCGTCCAGCAGCAGGAGGCCAGACTCGTGTCTGTGGCAGCAGCATCCATTTTGTGATGCCAGGGCTCTGGAAAGAAGTTACCGGACTAGTCAGAGTTAACATGTCTTTCCCTCTAGAAGGGTGGAATGCTACCCCCGCCGCCAGGATTGGCGGGGGGTAGTATTCCAAGATGTTTGACACCAAACACGACATGTTTAGGTGCAGCCATTCCAAAGTTAGCATTTTACCGCGAGGATATAATGCGCTTAAGAGTATATGGTCAGGCTGCACTACAAACAGCATCAGAGAGGGTCTCCGAACGCTGCAGAGGGGCCCTGCTCATGCAGGGGCACCCTCTCACATAGGAACCACGCACTCTGCCTTTAGGATTGATAAGGCCTGCCTTAGGAGTGACTTATAGGTTTATATGTGTGTATGTATCTCGTGATATAGGTAACCTATATCACAGTAAGGGGTGCATGCACCACCTTACCCAGGCTGCAGTAGCAGACCTGTGGTGTCAGTTTGGATGGCCTTCCAGGGGTGGCATAATACATGCTGCAGCCCCTGGCAGGCCTCTGAGGTACCTATGCCCTTGGTACATAGTATACCATATACTAGGGACTTATAAGGGCACTCCAGATCCCAATCAGTGATGTGCCTAAGGCACATGGAAACCATTTTAGAGAGGAAGCAGCTAGGCTGGGGTTCTGATTAGCAGGGCCCCAGCCAGACTAATGTCGAAAAACAGTGAAGCATCAGCAAAAAGTGGGGGTACCCATGTGAAGCAGATCCTACTCTCCTACACACTAACCCGGAAACGGTATCTAAAAAGGATCTGGTTTGGGTCAGGGAGTCCGTCTGTAGCCTAATGAAACTAGAGAGGGAAGGGCTCGAATTGCAGAAACCCAGTGTGCGAAAATTTATAATCTTGAAAACATCACCAAGTACAGAGCCCTATCTTTTAGGTTCTTTCAGCACATATGACCGTTTTCTGCTGACTAGGTTCTGCCTGGGTTTCTTCCATCTCCTGTTAGCTTTCCCTCGGGGTTGCCATAGAGGACAGCCTTTAGCATCCTGTGGCTGCGACGGTGTGTCTCCACAGGATTTGCTTCATTTTTTATTTTTTTGCAGTTTCTATGCGATCCCCCGGAAGAAACTAATAGTTCCGGTTTTAAGGAGATTGAAATTTAGGCAGGCTCGCCCAGCTTTGATTTACTTACAGCTGCTATCTGAAGATTCTGTTTTATTTGTTCTCAACTTTCTTAAATCCGCAGTAAAAAGTAGGGCATCATTTGACTAGAGGGCAGTATTCCGGAGGGTAACTTATTAATTCAGTCCCCCGCTAGAGATACAATAACCACCAGGACTGTGGGCTCTATCCAACTCTAGATCTAATTGAACCTCTGAACCTACTGGAGTATTGATTTTAATGGGCATTTTATTTATGAATTAACTTTTTGCATGTAATGAATTGGATAAATGGTTTTATGAATTTTAATTACTGTTTTTATGTATATATGAACTTTTATGGTTTTACAGCTGTAAACCGAATAAAGTTGTTTTGATTTGAACGTCCCTGAAACCTGTGGTTTTTTCAGTGAATTTCTAAGGTTTTTTACTTTCTAATTTCTAACTATAACGTCCCTGAAACCTATGGTTTTTTCAGTGAATTTCGAAGGTTTTTTAAATGCTAATTTCTAACTATTCCTACAGAGGTAGGACATGTGCAGAAAGAGGAAGAATAGCGCAGAAAGAGGCAAGAGAAATGCAGAAAGAGGTAACAGAAGTCCAGAAAGACGAAGAAAGGTGCAGAAAGAAGCAAGAGATATGCAGAAAGAACCAACAGAGGTGCAGAAAGAGACCTTGTTGCAAAGTCATCCTGTGCCCACAACTTTATGCTGACTAGTACTGGTGGTAACTGACTCTGACTAACCAGGCTATCCTGAAAGACACTTAGAATACCGTGAAAACACCTACATACGCTAAGGTACACTATGGGTTGTGGTACCCCTGTGATTGGCATGACCTCCCCTGTAAGGCCCTAGTACATAAAAGGGCAGGGGGGTTAAAACTACCTCTAAGTCAGAGGTACAGAAAGAGGGAAGAGAAGTGCAGAAAGAAGCAACCGAGGTGCCGAAAGAGGCAAGAGAGGTGCTGAAACAGGCAAAAAAGGTACAGAAAGAGGGAACAGGGGTGCAGAAAGAGGCAAGAGGGATACAGAAATTTTCAAGAGAGGTACAGAAAGAAGCAAGAGCAGTGCAGAAAGAAGCAAGAGAAGTGCAGAAAGAAGCAAGAGAGGTGGAGAAATAGGGAAGAGGGGGCAGAAAGAGGCAAGAGGGATACAGAAATTTGCAAAAGAGGTGCAGAAACAAGCAAGAGAAGTGCAGAAAGAGGCAAGAGAATTGCTGAACGAAAGCAACAGATGTGTAGAAAGAAGCAAGAGAAGTGCAGAAAGAGGCAAGTGAGGGCAGAAAGAAAAGCAGTGCAGAATGAACCTACAGAGGTGCAAAAAGAGGCAAGAGGGGTGCAGAAAGAGATAGGAGAGGTACACAAAGAGGCAAGAGAGGTACAGAAAGAGGCAGGAAGGGTGCAGAAAGAAGGACGAGAAGTGCAGAAAGAGGCAAGAGAATTGCTGAAAGAAGCAACAGGGTGTAGAAAGAAGCAAGAGAAGTGCAGAAAGAGGCAAGTGAGGTGTAGAAAGAAGCAAGAGCAGTGCAGAAAGAACCAACAGAGGTGCAAAGCGAGGCAAGAGGGGTGCAGAAAAGGGTAAGAGAGGTACACAAAGAGGCAAGAGAGGTACAGAAAGAGGCAGGAGGGGTGCAGAAAGAAGGAAGAGAAGTGCAGAAAGAAGCAACAGAGGTACAGAAAGAGGCAAGAGAGGTGCAGAAACAGACAGGGAAGGTGCAGGTGCAAAAAGAGGGAACAGGGGTGCATAAAGAGGCAAGAGAGGTGCAGAAAGAGAAAATAGGGGTGCAGAAAAAGGCAAGAGGGGTGCAGAAAGAGGCAAGAGGGATACAGAAATTTGCAAGAGAGGTACAGAAATTTACAAGAGAGGTACAGAAAGAAGCAAAAGCAGTGCAGAAAAAAGTAAGAGAAGTACAGAAAGAAGCAAGAGGTGGAGAAATAGGGAAGAGGGTGCAGAAAGAGGCAAGAGGGATACAGAAATTTGTAAAAGAGGTGCAGAAAGAAGCAAGAGCAGTGCAGACAGAACTAACAGAGGTGCAAAAACAGGCAAGAGGGGTGCAGAAAGAGATAGGAGAGGTGCACAAAGAGGCAAGAGAAGTACAGAAAGAGGCAGGAGGGGTGTATAAAAAGGAAGAGAACTGTAGAAAGAAGCAACAGAGGTGCTGAAAGAGGCTCGAAGGGTGCAGAAAGAGCCAAGAAAAGTGCAGAAAGAAGCAACAGAGGTACAGAAAGAGGCAATAGAGGTGCAGAAACAGACAGGAAAGGTGCAGAAAGAGGGAACAGGGGTGCAAAAAGAGACAAGAGAGGTACAGAAAGAGGAAAGAGGGATGCAGAAAGAGGCAACAGGAGTGCAGAAAGAAGCAAGTGAGGTGCAGAAAGAAGCAACAGCGGTGCAGAAAGACGCAAGAGAGGTGCAGAAACAAGCAAGAGAAGTGCAGAAACATGCAAAAGAATTGCTGAAAGAAGTAACAGAGGTGTAGAAAGAAGCATGAGAAGTGCAGAAAGAGGCAAGTGAGGTGCAGAAAGAAGCAAGAGCAGTGCAGAATCAACCAGCAGAGGTGCAAAAAGAGGCAAGAGGGGTGCAGAAAGAGGTAGGAGAGGTACACAAAGAGGCAAGAGAGGTACACAAAGAGGCAGGAGGGGTGCGGAAAGAAGGAAGAGAAGTGCAGAAAGAGGCAAGAGAATTGCTGAAAGAAGCAACAGAGGTGTAGAAAGAAGCAAGAGAAGTGCAGAAAGAGGCAAGTGAGGTGCAGAAAGAAGCAAGAGCAGAAAGAACCAACAGAGGTGCAAAAAGAGGCAAGAGGGGTACAGAAAAAGGTAGGAGAGGTGCACAAAGAGGCAAGAGAGGTACAGAAAGAGGCAGGAGGGGTGCAGAAAGAAGGAAGAGAAGTGCAGAAAAAAGCAACAGAGGTACAGAAAGAGGCAAGAGAGGTGTAGAAACAGGCAGTGAAGGTGCAAAAAGAGGGAACAGGGGTGCAGAAAGAGGCAAGAGAGGTGCAGAAAGAGAAAAGAGGGGTACAGAAAGAGGCAAGAGGGGTGCAGAAAGAAGCAAGAGAGGTGCAGAAACAAGCAAGAGAAGTGCAGAAAGAGGCAAGAGAATTGCTGAAAGAAGCAACAGAGGTGTGGAAAGAAGCAAGATAAGTGCAGAAAGAGGCAAGTGAGGTGCAGAAAGAAGCAAGAGTGGTGTAGAAAGAGGCAAGAGGGGTGCAGAAATGTGCAAGAGAGTAGCAGATAGAAGAAAGAGTTGTGCAGAAAGAACCAACAGAGGTGCTGAGAGAGGCATGAAGGGTGCAGAAAGAAGCAAGAGAACTGCAGAACGAGGTAGGAGAGGTGCAGAAAGAGGCAAGAGAGGTACAGTAAGAGGCAGGAGGGGTGCAAAAAAGGAAGAGAAGTACAGAAAGAAGCAAAAGAGGTGCTGAAAGAGGCTCAAATGGTGCAGAAAGAGGCAAGAAAAGTACAGAAAGAAGCAACAGAGGTACAGAAAGAAGCAAGAGCAATGCTGAAAGAACTAACAGAGGTACAAAAAGAGGCAAGAGGGGTGCAGAAAGAGGTAGGAGAGGTGCCCAAAGAGGCAAGAGAGGTACAGAAAGAGGCAGGAGGGGTGAAAATAAAGGAAGAGAAGTACAGAAAGAAGCAACGGAGGTGCTGAAAGAGGCTCGAACGGTATAGAAAGAGGCAAGAAAAGTGCAGAAAGAAGCAACAGAGGTACAGAAAGAGGCAAGAGAGGTGCAGAAACAGACAGGAAAGGTACAGAAAGAGGGAACAGGGGTGCAAAAAGAGGCAAGAGAGGTGCAGAAAGAGGGAAGAGGGGTGCAGAAAGAGGCAAGAGGAGTGCAGAAAGAAGCAAGTGAAGTGCAGAAAGAAGCAACGAAGGTGCAGAAAGATGCAAGAGAGGTGCAGAAACAAGCAAGAGAAGTGCAGAAACAGGCAAGAGAATTGCTGAAAGAAGTAACAGAGGTGTAGAAAGAAGCAAGAGAAGTGCAGAAAGAGGCAAGTGAGGTGCAGAAAGAAGCAAGAGCAGTGCAGAATCAACCAACAGAGGTGCAAAAAGAGGCAAGAGGGGTGCAGAAAGAGGTAGGAGAGGTACAGAAAGAGGCAAGAGAGGTACACAAAGAGGCAGGAGGGGTGCAGAAAGAATGAAGAGAAGTGCAGAAAGAGGCAGGAGAATGGCTGAAAGAAGCACAAGAGGTGTAGAAAGAAGCAAGAGCAGAAAGAACCAACAGAGGTGCAAAAACAGGCAAGAGGGGTACAGAAAAAGGTAGGAGAGGTGCACAAAGAGGCAAGAGAGGTACAGAAAGAGGCAGGAGGGGTGCAGAAAGAAGGAAGAGAAGTGCAGAAAAAAGCAACAGAGGTACAGAAAGAGGCAAGAGAGGTGCAGAAACAGGCAGTGAAGGTGCAAAAAGAGGTAACAGGGGTGCAGAAAGAGGCAAGAGAGGTGCAGAAAGAGAAAAGAGGGGTGCAGAAAGAAGCAAGAGAGGTGCAGAAACAAGCAAGAGAAGAGCAGAACGAGGCAAGAGAATTGCTGAAAGAAGCAACAGAGGTGTGGAAAGAAGCAAGATAAGTGCAGAAAGAGGCAAGTGAGGTGCAGAAAGAAGCAAGAGTGGTGCAGAAAGAGGCAAGAGGGGTGCAGAAATGTGCAAGAGAGTAGCAGATAGAAGAAAGAGGTGTGCAGAAAGAACCAACAGAGGTGCTGAGAGAGGCATGAAGGGTGCAGAAAGAAGCAATAGAACTGCAGAACGAGGTAGGAGAGGAGCAGAAAGAGGCAAGAGAGGTACAGTAAGAGGCAGGAGGGGTGCAAAAAAGGAAGAGAAGTGCAGAAAGAAGCAAAAGAGGTGCTGAAAGAGGCTCAAAGGGTGCAGAAAGAGGCAAGAAAAGTACAGAAAGAAGCAACAGAGGTACAGAAAGAAGCAAAAGAGATACAGAAAGAGGCAAGAGAGGTGCAGAAACAGACAGGAAAGGTACAGAAAGAGGGAAGAGGGGTGCAAAAAGAGGCAAGAGAGGTGCAGAAAGAGGGAAGAGGGGTGCAGAAAGAGGCAAGAGGAGTGCAGAAAGAAGCAAGTGAAGTGCAGAAAGAAGCAACAGAGGTGCAGAAAGATGCAATAGAGGTGCAGAAACAAGCAAGAGAAGTGCAGAAAGAGGCAAGAGCATTGCTGAAAGAAGTAACAGAGGTGTTGAAAGAAGCAAGAGAAGTGCAGAAAGAGGCAAGTGAGGTTCAGAAAGAAGCAAGAGCAGTGCAGAATCAACCAACAGAGGTGCAAAAAGAGGCAAGAGGGGTGCAGAAAGAGGTAGGAGAGGTACACAAAGAGGCAAGAGGGGTACAGATAGAGGCAGGAGGGGTGCAGAAAGAAGGAAGAGAAGTGCAGTAAGAGGCAGGAGAATTGCTGAAAGAAGCAACAGAGGTGTAGAAAGAAGCAAGAGAAGTGCAGAAAGAGGCAAGTGAGGTGCAGAAAGAAGCAAGAGCAGTGCAGAAAGAACCAACAGAGGTGCAAAAAGAGGCAAGAGGGGTGCAGAAAAAGGTAGGAGAGGTGCACCAAGAGGCAGGATAGGTACAGAAAGAGGCAGGAGGGGTGCAGAAAGAAGGAAGAGAAGTGCAGAAAAAAGCAACAGAGGTACAGAAAGAGGCAAGAGAGGTGCAGAAACAAGCAAGAGAAGTGCAGAAAGAGGCAAGAGCATTGCTGAAAGAAGTAACAGAGGTGTTGAAAGAAGCAAGAGAAGTGCAGAAAGAGGCAGGAGAATTGCTGAAAGAAGCAACAGAGGTGTAGAAAGAAGCAAGAGAAGTGCAGAAAGAGGCAAGTGAGGTGCAGAAAGAAGCAAGAGCAGTGCAGAAAGAACCAACAGAGGTGCAAAAAGAGGCAAGAGGGGTGCAGAAAAAGGTAGGAGAGGTGCACCAAGAGGCAGGATAGGTACAGAAAGAGGCAGGAGGGGTGCAGAAAGAAGGAAGAGAAGTGCAGAAAAAAGCAACAGAGGTACAGAAAGAGGCAAGAGAGGTGCAGAAACAGGCAGTGAAGGTGCAAAAAGAGGGAACAGGGGTGCAGAAAGAGGCAAGAGAGGTGCAGAAAGAGAAAAGAGGGGTGCAGAAAGAGGCAAGTGGGGAGTAGAAAGAAGTAAGTGAGGTACAGAAAGAGGCAACAGCGGTGCAGAAAGACGCAAGAGAGGTGCAGAAACAAGCAAGAGAAGTGCAGAAAGGGGCAAGAGAATTGCTGAAAGAAGCAACAGAGGTGTGGAAAGAAGCAAGATAAGTGCAGAAAGAGGCAAGTGAGGTGCAAAAAGAAGCAAGAGTGGTGCAGAAATGTGCACGAGAGTAGCAGACAGAAGCAAGAGCTGTGCAGAAAGAACCAACAGAGGTGCTGAGAGAGGCCTGAAGGGTGCAGAAAGAAACAAGCGAACTGCAGAAAGAGGTAGGAGAGGTGCAGAAAGAGGCAAGAGAGGTACAGTAAGAGGCAGGAGGGGTGCAAAAATAGGAAGAGAAGTGCAGAAAGAAGCAAAAGATGTGCTGAAAGAGGCTCAAAGGGTGCAGAAAGAGGCAAGAAAGGGGCAGAAAGAAGCAACAGAGATACAGAAAGAAGCAAGAGCAGTGCAGAAAGAACTAACAGAGGTGAAAAAAGAGGCAACAGGGGTGCAGAAAGAGGTAGGAGAGGTGCACAAAGAGGCAAGAGAGGTACAGAAAGAGGCAGGAGGGGTAAAAAAAAGTGCAGAAAGAATCAACAGAGGTGCTGAAAGAGGCTCGAACGGTGCAGAAACATGCAAGAAAAGTGAAGAAAGAAGCAACAGAGGTACAGAAAGAGGCAAGGGAGGTGTAGAAACAGACAGGAAAGGTGCAGAAAGAGGAAACGGGTAGAAAAAGAGGCAAGAGAGGTGCAGAAAGAGGGAAGAGGGGTGCAGAAAGAGGCAAGAGGAGTGCAGAAAGAAGCAAGTGAAGTGCAGAAAGAAGCAACGGAGGTGCAGAAAGACGCAAGAGAGGTGCAGAAACAAGCAAGAGAAGTGTAGAAAGAGGCAAGAGAATTGCTGAAAGAAGTAACAGAGGTGTAGAAAGAAGCAAGAAAAGTGCAGAAAGAGGCAAGTGAGGTGCAGAAAGAAGCAAGAGCATTGCAGAATCAACCAACAGACGTGCAAAAAGAGGCAAGAGGGGTGCAGAAAGAGGTAGGAGGGGTGCAGAAAGAGGTAGGAGAGGTACAGAAAGAGGCAAGAGAGGTACAGAAAGAGGCAGGAGGGGTGCAGAAAGAAGGAAGAGAAGTGCAGAAAGAGGCAGGAGAATTGCTGAAAGAAGCAACAGAGGTGCAGAAAGAAGCAAGAGCAGTAGAGAAAGAACCAACAGAGGTGCAAAAAGAGGCAAGAGGGGTGCAGAAAAAGGTAGGAGAGGTGCACAAAGAGGCAAGAGAGGTACAGAAAGAGGCAGGAGGGGTGCAGAAAGAAGGAAGAGAAGTGCAGAAAAAAGCAACAGAGGTACAGAAAGAGGCAAGAGAGGTGCAGAAACAGGCAGCGAAGGTGCAAAAAGAGGGAACAGGGGTGCAGAAAGAGGCAAGAGAGGTGCAGAAAGAGAAAAGAGGGTGCAGAAAAATGCAAGAGTGGTGCAGAAAGAAGCAAGTGAGGTACAGAAAGAGGCAACATAGGTGCAGAAAGACGCAACAGAGGTGCAGAAACAAGCAAGAGAAGTGCAGAAAAGGCAAAATAATTGCTGACAGAAGCAACAGAGGTGTGGAAAGAAGCAAGAGAAGTGCAGAAAGAGACAAGTGAGGTGCAGAAAGAGGCAAGAGAGGTGCAGAAAGAGGCAAGAGGGGTGCAGAAATGTGCAAGAGAGTAGCAGATAGAAGCAAGAGCAATGCAGAAAGAACCAACAGAGATGCTGAAAGAGGCACGAAGGGTGCAGAAAGAAGCAAGAGAAGTGCAGAAAGAAGAAGCAGAGGTACAGAAAGAGGCAAGAGTGATACAGAAAGAGGGAAGAGATGTGTAGAAAGAGGCACGAGAGTTGCACAAAGAAGGACGAGGGTTGCAGAAAGAGGCAAGAGGGGTGTAGAAAGAAGCAAGTAAGGTGCAGAAAGAGGCAAGAGAGGTGCAGAAACAGGCAAGAGAAGTGCAGAAAGAGGCAAGAGAATTGCAGAAAGAAGCAACAGAGGTGTAGAAAGAAGTAACAGAGGTGCAGAAAGATATAAGAGGAGTGCAGAAAGAGGCATAAGTGTTGCAGAAAGAAGGGACAGAGGTGCAGAAACAGGCAAGAGAAGTGCAGAAAAAAGCAATAGAGATGCAGAAAGGGGGAGGAGGAGTGGATAAAGAGGCAAGAGGGGTGCAGAAAAAGGCAAGAGAGGTGCAGAAAGAAACAAAATTAGTGCAGAAAGAAGCAACAGAGGCACAGAAAGAGGCAAGAGGAGTGCAGAAAGAGGCACAAGGGTTGCAGAAAGAAGGGAAAGAGGTGCAGAAAGAAGCAAGAGAAGTACAGAAATAAGCAACAGAGGTGCAGAAAGAAGGATGAGGGGTGGAAAAGAGGCAAGAGAAGTGCAGAAAGAAGCAATAGAGATGCAGAAAGAGGGAAGCTGGTGGAGAAAGAGGCAAGAGGGAAGCAGAGAGAAGCAAGAAAGGTGCAGAAAGAAACAAAGGAAGTGCAGAAACAAGGAACAGATGTGCAGAAAGAGGCAAGAGGAGTGCAGAAAGAGAGAAGAGGTATGCAGAAAGACGCACAAGGGGTGCAGAAAGAGGCACGAGGGGTGCAGAAAGAAACAAAAGAAGTGAAGAAAGAAGCAACAGAGGTACAGAAAGAGGCAAGAGGAGTGCAGAAAGAGGGTAGAAGGGTGCAGAAAGAGGCACAAGGGTTGCAGAAAGAAGGGACAGAGGTGCAGAAAGAAGCAAGAGAAGTGCAGAAAGAAGCAACAGAGGTGCAGAAAGAAGGATGAGGGGTGGAAAAAGAGGCAAGAGAAGTGCAGAAAGAAGCAATAGAGATGCAGAAAGAGGGAAGAGGGGTGGATAAAGAGGCAAGAGGGAAGTAGAGAGAAGCAAGAGAGGTGCAGAAAGAAACAAAAGAAGTGCAGAAAAAAGGAACAGAGGTGCAGAAAGAATGAAGAGGGGTGCAGAAAGAGGCAAGAGGGGTGCACAAAGAGGCAAGAGGGGTGCACAAAGAAGCAAGTGAGGTGCAGAAAGAGGCAACAGAGGTGCAGAAAGAAGCAAGAGAAGTGCAGAAAGAAGCAACAGAGGTGCAGAAAGAGGCAAGAGGGGTACAGAAAGAGGCAAGAAAAGTGCAGAAAGAAGCAAAAGAGGTGCAGAAAGAGGCAAGAGAACTGCCAAAAAAGGCAAGAGAGGTGCAGGAAGAGGCAGGAGAGGTGCACAAAGAGGCAAAAGGGGTACAGAAAGAGGCAAGAGGGGTGCAGAAAGAAACAACAGAAGTGCAGAAAGAAGCAACAGAGGTGCTGAAAGATTTGCCTGCTTTCCCCCGTTTTTCCTTCTGTGCCCCGCTGCCCCACTGTTGTTGTGCCCGTGATTTGCCTGCTTTCCCCCGCTTTCCTTCTGTGCCCTCGCTGCCCCACTGTTGTTGTGCCCGTGATTTGCCTGCTTTCCCCCCGTTTTTCCTTCTGTGCCCCTCGCTGCCCCACTGTTGTTGTGCCCGTGATTTGCCTGCTTTCCCCCCGTTTTTCCTTCTGTGCCCCTCGCTGCCCCACTGTTGTTGTGCCCGTGATTTGCCTGCTTTCCCCCCGTTTTTCCTTCTGTGCCCCTCGCTGCCCCACTGTTGTTGTGCCCGTGATTTGCCTGCTTTCCCCCCGTTTTTCCTTCTGTGCCCCTCGCTGCCCCACTGTTGTTGTGCCCGTGATTTGCCTGCTTTCCCCCCGTTTTTCCTTCTGTGCCCCTCGCTGCCCCACTGTTGTTGTGCCCGTGATTTGCCTGCTTTCCCCCCGTTTTTCCTTCTGTGCCCCTCGCTGCCCCACTGTTGTTGTGCCCGTGATTTACCTGCTCTCCCCCCGTTTTTCCTTCTGTGCCCCTCGCTGCCCCACTGTTGTTGTGCCCGTGATTTGCCTGCTTTCCCCCCGTTTTTCCTTCTGTGCCCCTCGCTGCCCCACTGTTGTTGTGCCCGTGATTTACCTGCTCTCCCCCCGTTTTTCCTTCTGTGCCCCTCGCTGCCCCACTGTTGTTGTGCCCGTGATTTGCCTGCTTTCCCCCGTTTTTCCTTCTGTGCCCCTCGCTGCCCCACTGTTGTTGTGCCCGTGATTTACCTGCTCTCCCCCCGTTTTTCCTTCTGTGCCCCTCGCTGCCCCACTGTTGTTGTGCCCGTGATTTGCCTGCTTTCCCCCCGTTTTCCTTCTGTGCCCCTCGCTGCCCCACTGTTGTTGTGCCCGTGATTTGCCTGCTTTCCCCCGTTTTTCCTTCTGTGCCCCTCGCTGCCCCACTGTTGTTGTGCCCGTGATTTGCCTGCTTTCCCCCGTTTTTCCTTCTGTGCCCCTCGCTGCCCCACTGTTGTTGTGCCCGTGATTTGCCTGCTTTCCCCCGTTTTTCCTTCTGTGCCCCTCGCTGCCCCACTGTTGTTGTGCCCGTGATTTGCCTGCTTTCCCCCCGTTTTTCCTTCTGTGCCCCTCGCTGCCCCACTGTTGTTGTGCCCGTGATTTGCCTGCTTTCCCCCGTTTTTCCTTCTGTGCCCCTCGCTGCCCCACTGTTGTTGTGCCCGTGATTTACCTGCTCTCCCCCCGTTTTTCCTTCTGTGCCCCTCGCTGCCCCACTGTTGTTGTGCCCGTGATTTGCCTGCTTTCCCCCGTTTTTCCTTCTGTGCCCCTCGCTGCCCCACTGTTGTTGTGCCCGTGATTTACCTGCTCTCCCCCCGTTTTTCCTTCTGTGCCCCTCGCTGCCCCACTGTTGTTGTGCCCGTGATTTGCCTGCTTTCCCCCCGTTTTTCCTTCTGTGCCCCTCGCTGCCCCACTGTTGTTGTGCCCGTGATTTACCTGCTCTCCCCCCGTTTTTCCTTCTGTGCCCCTCGCTGCCCCACTGTTGTTGTGCCCGTGATTTGCCTGCTTTCCCCCCGTTTTTCCTTCTGTGCCCCTCGCTGCCCCACTGTTGTTGTGCCCGTGATTTACCTGCTCTCCCCCCGTTTTTCCTTCTGTGCCCCTCGCTGCCCCACTGTTGTTGTGCCCGTGATTTGCCTGCTTTCCCCCCGTTTTCCTTCTGTGCCCCTCGCTGCCCCACTGTTGTTGTGCCCGTGATTTACCTGCTCTCCCCCCGTTTTTCCTTCTGTGCCCCTCGCTGCCTATCGCCATTCCCGCCGCTGCGTCCCTGCGGCCCCGCCCCCTGACTGCCCATTCGCTGCCCCTGCCTCCCGCCTCCCAGCTGCTCCTCCCTCCCACCTCCCCATAAATGGCGGCCGCTGCACGGCCGCGCAGCGGACGTGCGCAGCGGGCGCGCGCTGGCGCGCCAAGGCGCGCCTAAGGCAAGCCCGTCTGCGCCCGTCCGCGACTGGACCGCGCCCAGCGCCAGAACCCCTGGATCCCACCGATGCAACACCACTCGACGGACCTACGACGCCGCCACCCTCACCGCACTCAATGCCGGCCGGAACCCTGCCTGCTACCGAGCCTCACCGAGACGCACCCACGGACCCTTCACCTGCCAAACCTGCCGATTCACCTGCCCCCTGACGTGCACCACCTCCGCCAAGTCGAGCAACAGCAGCAACCACCTGAAATGCATCCTGCTGAACACCCGCTCCGTCCACAGGCACGCCGTGGAACTCTGGGACCTGCTCGACGCAACAGCACCGGACATCGCCTTCCTCACCGAAACCTGGATGAACGCCTCCTCAGCGCCTGACATCGCCATAGCCATCCCGGATGGATACAAGATCACCCGGAAGGACCGCGTCAACCAGACGGGAGGAGGCATCGCCATCGTACACAAGAACACCATCCGCATCTCGACTAACTCCGACGAGACCTTCACCGCCGCCGAACACCTACACTTCCAGATACACACGGACCCCAAGACCACCCTCCGAGGCACCCTCATCTACAGACCCCCGGGACCACGCACACTATTCAGCGAAGACATCGCAGACTTCATCAGCCCGCACGCCATGCCCTCCGCCGACTACATCCTCCTAGGGGACCTCAACTTCCACCTGGAGAACAACAACGACAGAAACACCACCGCCCTGCTGGACAACCTCGCCAACCTCGGACTCAAGCAACTGGTGAACACGCCCACCCACTACGCCGGCCACACGCTTGACCCCGTCTTCTCGTCCAGCAAGCACATCTCCTTCAGCCACGCCACCGGACTCCACTGGACCGACCACAGCTGCGTCCACTTCAGCTTCAGAAAGACTGCGACCCACCACCACCCGCAACAGGCTCCCCGCCGGAGCTGGAGCAAGATCACCGCCGAGCAGCTCACCGCCTCCCTCAGCCAGAACACACCCACCGACACAACGGACCCAAACGAAGCAGCCAGCAACCTCGCCAAGTGGCTGACCGCCTGCGCCGACGACCTCGCACCACTAAAAACCCTCCCAGCAGACCCGGAAGCAAGAAAACCCCTTGGTTCACCAACGAACTCAAGGAATCCAAGAAGAACTGCCGCACTCTCGAGAAAACCTGGCGACTCGACCAGACCACAGACAACAGGACCGCCCTCAAGCACGCCACCCGCAAACACCACCAGCTGATCCGTGCCACCAAGAAGTCGGCACTCAAAGAACGACTGGACAACAACGCCCATGACAGCAAGGAACTTTTCAGCATCGTCAAAGAGTTCTCCAACCCCAGCGCCGGAAACAACGACATCACCCCCTCGCAAGACCTCTGCAACTCACTCTCCGCGTTCTTCCACCGCAAGATCACCGACATACACAACAGCTTCAACGCACAAACAACGCACCCTACCGCCGAACCAATGCCCGCCACCACCACCCTCTGCAACTGGACCCCGATCAACACCGAAGACACCACCCGCACGATGAACTCCATCCACTCCGGATCACCAACCGACCCCTGCCCACACCACGTCTTCAACAAAGCCGACGCCACCATCGCACCCCATCTCCGGGACATCATCAACTCCTCCTTCCGCACCGCCACCTTCCCGGAGAGCTGGAAGCACGCCGAGCTTACCGCCCTCCTGAAGAAACCAACGGCGGACCCCACCGACCTCAAGAACTACCGCCCCATCTCGCTCCTTCCGTTTCCGGCCAAAGTCATCGAGAAGACCGTCAACAGACAGCTTGCCGCCTTCCTCGAGACGAATGGATCCCTCGACCCCTCGCAGTCCGGGTTTCGGGCCAACCACAGCACCGAGACCGCCCTTATCGCAGCCACCGACGACATCAGAACCCTAACCGACAACGGGGAAACAGCTGCCCTCATCCTCCTGGACCTCTCCGCGGCGTTCGACACCGTCTGCCACCGCACCCTAGTGAAGCGCCTCAGCAACATCGGAATCCGAGAGAAAGCACTGGAATGGATCATCTCGTTCCTCGCCGGAAGAACCCAGAGAGTCCGCCTCTCCCCGTTCAGATCCGAAGCCACCGAAGTCATCTGCGGCGTTCCACAAGGATCCTCACTCAGCCCGACCCTCTTCAACGTCTACATGAGCCCCCTCGCAGCCATCGCACGCCGACACAACCTCAACATCATCTCCTACGCCGACGACACCCAGCTGATCCTCTCCCTCACCAACGACCCCACTACCGCCAGAGCCAACCTGCACGACGGGATGAGAGACGTCGCCGACTGGATGAGGAACAGCCGCCTTAAACTGAACTCAGACAAGACGGAAGTCCTCATCCTGGGCTCATCACCCTCCGCCTGGGACGACTCCTGGTGGCCCCCGGCCCTGGGCACCGCACCCAAGCCAACGGACCACGCACGCAACCTGGGCTTCATCCTGGACTCCTCCCTATCAATGACCAAACAAGTCAACGCCGTCTCATCTTCATGCTTCAACACCCTGCGCATGCTCCGCAAGATCTTCAGATGGATCCCCACTGAAACCAGGAAGACCGTCACCCAGGCACTCGTCACCAGCCGACTGGACTATGGGAACACCCTCTACGCCGGAACCACAGCCAAACTTCAAAAGAGACTCCAGCGCATCCAGAACGCCTCCGCACGACTCATCCTGGACATCCCCCGACACAGCCACATCACCGTACACCTGAAAGACCTGCACTGGCTCCCCGTCAGCAAGAGAATCACGTTCAGACTCCTCACCCACGCACACAAGGCCCTCCACGACCTGGGCCCAAAGTACCTCAACGACCGCATGTCCTTCTACACGCCCACACGCCAGCTACGATCAACCAGCCACGCCCTCGCCACCGTACCACGCATCCGCAGAACCACCGCCGGAGGAAGATCCTTCTCCTACCTGGCGGCCAAGACCTGGAACTCCTCCCCACTCACCTTCGGCGAACCCAGGACCATCTCGCCTTCAGGAAGCAGCTCAAGACCTGGCTGTTCGAGCAGTAACTTACCCCCTCCCCCAGCGCCTTGAGACCCTCCCGGGTGAGTAGCGCGCTCTATAAATGCCGTGATTGATTGATTGATTGTAAGAGGAGTGCAGAAAGAGGGAAGAGAGGTGCAGAAAGAGGCACGAGGGGTGCAAAAAGAAGCAAGGGAGGTGCAGAAAGAAGCAAGAGAAGTGCATAAAGAAGCAACAGAGATGCAGAAAGGGGGAAGTGGGGTGGAGAAAGAGGTAAGAGGGATACAGAAAGAAACAAGAGAGTTGCAGAGAGAAGGAACAGAGGTGCAGAAAGAGGCAGCAGGGGTGCAGAAAGAGGGAACAGGTGTGCAGAAAGAAGCAAGAGGGGTGCAAAAAGAGGGAAGAAGGGTGCAGAAAGAGGCACGAGGGGTGCAGAAAGAAGCAAGGGAGGTGCAGAAAGAAGCAACAGAGGTACAGAATGAGGGAAAAGGGGTGGAGAAAGAAACAAAAGAGGTGAGAATGAAGCAACAGATGTGCAGAAAGAGGGAAGAGAGATAGAGAAAGAGGCAAGAGGGGTACAGAAAGAAGCAAGAGAGGTGCAGAAAGTAAGAAAATAAGTGCAGAAAGAAGGAACAGAGGTGCAGAAAGAGGCAAGAGGAGTGCAGAAAGAGAAGAGGGGTGCAGAAAGAGGCACAAGGGGTACAGAAAGACACAAGATAAGTGTAGAAAAAAGCAACAGAGATACAGAAACAGGGAAGAGGGGTGGAGAAAGAGGCAAGAGAAGTGCAGAAAGAAGCAACAGACATGCAGAAAGAGGGAACAGGGGTGGAGAAAGAGGCAAGAGGGGTGCAGAAAGTAGAAGAGATGTGCAGAAATAGGCGAGGGAAGTGCAGAAAAAGAAAGAAAGGTGCAGAAAGAAGCAACAGAAATGCAGAAAGAGGCAAGAGAGGCGCAGAAAGAAGCAAGAGTGGCTTGCACACCATTAGTACTAATTGAACACCCACATTTAGCAATAAGTAACAGGTGACCATTCTAGGTTTACAAAGGACCTTCCGCCATGCTGTAACACTTGTCGCTGCATTTTTGGTAACGTTTGATCCGTTTGAGCTAGAAACAAGGCTTTTTTTATGTGGCTAATGCGGAAAATGTATAATTGTGCAGAAGTTGGTGTAGCCAAACAGTTACATAATTCCAGTGGCCCTGCTCATACCTCTGACTAGGTCCAGAAGTGCTCCTCAGTGATTCCTTCTTTTTTTTGTCTCATTGAGTTCATAGTTTAGCTTCTATGGAAACGAGGAAGACTAAACATGAGGTTACCACTCCACAACACAGACTACCATACCACATAATTACTCTCCATAACACATAATCCCACTCTACATAATTCCTATAAAATAAATACCACATACTTTCTATCCACATAATTTCACTGCACAACTTACCACATAATTCCACTACACACAACGTACATCCACTTCACTCCGAAAAACATTATTAAAAAACTTTTACATTTACATCGCCAATAGCTCTAACTCTCGCAAATGCGAAACCTATTACATTGCAAACACTTCTTTAACTAGTAGTTGTGTTTGCAGAGTGGTGGAGAAAGGGTGCTGGTTCTCCGACCAGCGCTCAGGAATTCCGCTGCGTAGGACTTACAGGAGGTACCAGGAGGGCTTCTTGGCCCCCACAGTCCCTCAGGAGTAAATTGGACTTCATCCCCCATCCCGTACTCTGCCAGGAGGCGCGTTTGCAGAGTGGTGGAGAAAGGGGGGCATGGCCTCCGAAGATGTCTTAGCAATCCCACTGTGTGGGACTTACTGGAGGTAACAAGAGGGGTAGTTGCCCCCCAAGGACATCCTTGGGGGCCAACTGCTCCTCCTATTACCTCCAGTAAGTCCCACACAGCAGGATTGCTAAGTTGTCATAGCAGGCCATGCCCCCTTTCCCCACCACTCTGCAAACGCACTTCCTGGCGTGCTCTTGGGTGAGGATTAAAGTCCCCTTCGCTGCTGGGGGTCCCTGGGGGCCAACTAGCCCACCAGGTACCTCCAGTAAGTCCCACCCAGCCGGATTGCTGAGAGTGGTCCAAGGCCACGCCCCCTTTTTACACCACTCTGCAAACATGCCTCCTGGCACACTGCTATTTGGGGGATGAAGTCCACTTTAGTCCTGAGGTCCTTAGGTCACAAGAGGACCTCATCGCCCCACCAGCACTGCGCTAAGAGGTGCGTTTGCAGAGTGGTGTAAAAAGGGGCATGGCCTCGGACCACCTCTCAGCAATCCAGCTGTGTGGCACTTACTGGAGGTACCTGGTGGGCTAGTTGACCCCCAGGGACCCTCAGTATTCATGGGGACTTAATTCCCCAATTTAGAACGCGCTAGGGGGTGTGTTTGCTGAGTGGTGCAGGGAGGGGGCGGGGCCTCCAGCGAGATGCTGGCTTTTTAAAAAAAAAAAAAATCTTTGAAGGGGGCTGTGTGGCCCCCCTTATTTCAATATGCTTTGGGCCCTGGGGACCCCATCCCCCAGGCCCTGCACATTTAAAAAAAAAAAAAACGGGAAGGGGGGCCACGTTCCCGAGGCCAATTTCGGCCCTGGGGACCCCATCCCCCAGGGCATGCCCAATTCTTTATTTATTTTTTAGAGGGAGGGGGGCCGCGTGGCCCACATCCCCCGGGGCATGCCCAATGCCTTTTTTATTTTTATTTTTTTAAGGGAGGGGGCCAAGTGGCCCCCCTCCCGGGCCATTTTTGGCCCCAGGGTCCCCGTCCCCCAGGGCATGGCCTCTTGTTGGGGACCGCGGGGGGAGCTTCAATGCCCCCACAGTCCCAGCCGGCTCCCCGCCTCCTGCGGGAGCTGGCATTGCTTTTGGTTTCCTGCTCTCGCTTCCAAAAAGCAAAGCAGGGTTTGCTATGGCAGGGTGGGAGCCTCATGGCTCCTGCCCTGCCATAGCAAACAGCAATGTCCCTGGGGTGGGCACCCCGGTACATTGCAGGAGCCGGCCCTGGGGGGGTTGCGGTCCCCAGGGCCATGGAGGGCTCCAGGAGGGGGTGACGTGGCACCCCTCCCAACATTTGTAAAGCCCCGGGGAGGTGGTGGTCCCCGGGGCAGTGTGGGGTGGTAGGAGCCCCCCCACACTGTGTTTATGTATTAAAGCCCCGGGGAGGTGGCAGTCCCTGGAGCTTGGGGGGCCCGTGAGGCCCCACCCGCACATAACTCAAGATTGCCCCAGGGAGGTGGCGGTCCCCGGGGCAGCGTGGGGGACAGTATCCCCCCCATGCATTTTTACAATGAAGCCCCGGGGAGGTGGCGGTCCCCGGGGCTAAGGGGGGGCCACGTGCCCCATGGTGCATAAATAATAAAGCCACGGGGAGGTGGCAGTCCCCAGGGCTGCGGGGGCCCCCGCTATATAATTCCTCATTGCCTCCGGGACCTGGACCACCCGGGGCTTAACAATAACAAAGCGCGGGAGCCCGTGCTTTGTTTTTTTTGTTTTCTTGGCCGGATTTGCACACCCAGCGTGAATTTGGCCGATTTTTGTTTTAAAAAAAAATGCTTTTTTGGCCCTGGGGGTCCTTGTGGGACCCCCTGAACAGGCCTAGGGGGTCAGGGTGTACCTACCCTGCCCCCTTTTCTTGTTTTTTACCTTTTTTTAAAACCTTTTTCTTGTGACTCGGTTACCGAGTTACAAGATGGCTGACTTCTGATTGGCTGCCAACACTCCAAAACATTCTGGTTTGGAGTGTTGGCAGCCAATCAGAAGTCAGCTCGTGCTCGGGAGGAGTCGCGACTCCTCCTCGGTGCTCAGATATATACATTTTTATTTTTTGAATTTCTCAGCAACTACTGAATGGACTTACACCATTTAAACAAACGGGGCTTTCTGAACCAAGAGCTACATTTTTGCCAAATTTGGTGTAATTCCGTTCAGCAGTTCGGGCTGTAGCCATGTCTAAAGTTTTCTATGGTAATTAACATGGGGAAAACGCATTTTGGGACCCCTCTTTTTCCTGGGCCCCCGCTTGACGAATCACCCCGAAACTTTCAAGACAGGAGCTGACCGGAGCGGGCCATTAGTTTTGAAAATTTCGCGTAGTTTCGTCAACCTTCTTTCACCACTCTGCAAATGCGCCCCCTGGCGCGTTTGCAGATGGGGAACGAATTCCCCTTGAATACTGGGGGTCCCTGGGGGCCAACTAGCCCACCAGGAACCTCCAGTATGTGCCAGGGGGCTGCGTTGCAGAGAGGTGTTCTGAGTCCACGCCCCTTTTTACACCTCTCTGCAACGCAGCTCTGTGGCGCATAATGGAGGGAGCTGGTGGGCTAGTTGCACCCCAGGGACCCTCAGGATTGAAGGGGAGTTAATCCTCGACTTAAAACGCGCCACGGGGCGCGTTTGCACAGTGGTGAAGGGAGGGGCGGGGCTTGAGATGACATGTGTGCAAACAGGCCCCGTGGCGTGTTTTAAGATGGGGAATTAAATCCCCTTCAATCCTGAGGGTCCCTGGGGGACAACTAGCCCACCAGGTACATTCAGAAAGCACCACAGAGCTGCGTTGCAGAGAGGTGCAAAAGGGGCGTGGCCTCTGAACACCTCTCTGCAACGCAGCTCTCTGGCGCATACTGGAGGTATCTGGTGGGCTAGTTGGCCCCTAGGGACCCTCGGGATTAAGGAGGAATTAATTCTCCAACTTAAAACGTGCCACAGGGCGTGTTTGCAGACATGTCACCTCAGGCCCCACCCCTTCCTTCACCATTGTGCAAATATTCCTCTAAAATCAGCCGAACTACGAATTCCGATTTACTCACCTGTTATCAGGAGAGAACCCAGTGCTGCATCTTTTAGCCCAGCACTGACCCTGAAAAGTAATTCTAACTGTACTTACCAGTAACTTGAATTTCCTTCCATAGGCTAACATTGACTGGTTTCACTTGGAAATTCTTCTAAGTGTGGAGTTTTGGAACTTTATAATATTCCTCTAAAATCAGCCGAACTACGAATTCCGATTTACTCACCTGTTATCAGGAGAGAACCCAGTGCTGCATCTTTTAGCCCAGCACTGACCCTGAAAAGTAATTCTAACCGTACTTACCAGTAACTTGTATTTCCTTCCATAGGAATCCATTGTCTGGTTTTCAGCAGAAAAGTTTCAAAGTGTCGATTTTCACAAACTACAAATATTCCTTAAAAATCGCCTGTATGACTTAAACGCATTCTTTCAACTGTTTACAGGAGATGCACCAGTGCTGGATCCAGGATCCACCACTGAGTAAGAAAAGTAACGATAACACTACTTACCTGCTAAGTGAATTTCCTGCCATAGGATAACATTGGTGATTCTATGTGAAAAAGTTTCTAAGTGTCAACTTTTAAAATACAATAATATTCCTTAAAAATCAGTACTGTAACCAAAACGCTTTTACTCAACTGTTTACAGGAGATGTCCCAGGACTGAATCTAGGATCCAGTCCTGTGGTTAGGAAAGTAATCCATAAAGTAACTAATTGCATTTAACTAGAAATTCACATTGAGCTCAATGTTGCATTGTGTTTGAAATTGTGTTGCCCATTGCAACAACTGTAACTACTGTACTTAAAAGTCTATTGCCTATTTGCAAAGAATTTAAACTAAAGTAATTCATTCTGAGAAAGTATATTTTGTAATGTAATGTATTATGTAATTACAATGTAATTTAAAAAATAAATAGTTTAAAAAAATGTAGTAAATCTGTATCAAAAAAAATAAAGATAACAATTAATACATTTAAAAATTGTCATTTACAAAACGTTGAAATTCACTGAAAAAAACCATAGGTTTCAGACATGTTATAGTTAGGAATTAGCATTTAAAAAACCTTTGAAATTCACTGAAAAAACCATAGGTTTCAGGCACGTTATAGTTAGAAATTAGCATTTAAAAAACCTTTGAAATTCACTGAAAAAACCATAGGTTTCAGGCACGTTATAGTTAGACATTAGCATTTAAAAAACCTTTGAAATTCACTGAAAAAACCATAGGTTTCAGACACGTTATAGTTAGAAATTAGCATTTAAAAACCTTTGAAATTCACTGAAAAAACCATAGGTTTCTGGCACGTTATAGTTAGAAATTAGCATTTAAAAAAAAACCATAGGTTTCAGACACGTTATAGTTAGAAATTAGCATTTAAAAAACCTTTCAAATTCACTGAAAAAACCATAGGTTTCTGGCACGTTATAGTTAGAAATTAGCATTTAAAAAACCTTGAAATTCACTGAAAAACCATAGGTTTCAGACACGTTATAGTTAGAAATTTGCATTTAAAAAACCTTTGAAATTCACTGAAAAAACCATAGGTTTTAGGGACAGTTATAGTTAGTTGGACATTGCACTCGTACAAAACCCGTGAAATTCCCCCGTTATAGTTAGTTCAGCTAACTATAACTTGCGCTCCGCAATGCACTGCTGATGACGTCACATATTACATCACTCATGACATGGTCAGTGACATCACTGATGACATCACTGATGACATCTCAAATGACATCACTGATGACATCATCCATGTGATAATTTCATGCATCTTCTCACGCCCTAATATAACTTTTGATACACCCACTGTAAATTACAGACTGCCATTCTCAAAACCATAGACACTCCAACACCAATAACTACATACCCACTCACTGATTCTTAGGTCTACACACACATCCACTCACTCACCCGTACAGTCACTCATACTTACGGTCACTCAGTACAGGACTATCATATGCACTCATACACCTACATAGACACTCACACACCGCCACTCATCCATAGAGGTACTCACACACCTAGTCAGTCATGCAAATAATTAATCACACTGCCATTTACTCACCTATACAGTTATACACACACCAGCTCACTTACTCATACAAATACTAGCACATTCTTACGCTCTTATACAATCACTGATACAAGCACACACTCATCCATACAGTCACTCTCACAATCACAATCACACACTCTCGCTTATAGCTATTTATATACTCCAACACACATATATACTGCCTTTCACATATGTAGTTACTCACACATGTACCACTGAGATATACATTCACTCACTAACACACCCATACACACACTCACCCACCCATACAGTCCATCACAGATGCACTCTTGAAACCATGCACCCAGTGAATCACCCACTGATACATCTATGTGCAGTCACACACACCCCTCCACACAAACACTCAGGCACCCATACAGATACTCAGACAACCAATCAATAACTCATAGACACTCATGTAGCTATTTACAAACCCATGCAGCCACTTACACACCAACAGACAGACGGATAAAGACATTCACACAGTTTAGTCACTAACCCATGCATTTAGTAAGATACGTTTAATCACTCACTTATAGAGTCAGTCACGCACCTACCAAATCATCCATCCAGACACTTATACACCCACTCATTATTCAATACACCTTGGCATATATATTAAACATATTTAATATTTAAACTTTATAGAAACACACAGTCACTGCATGATGTCATCAGTGATGTCATTTGAGATGTCATCACTGATGTCATCAGTGATGTCACTGACCATGTCATGAGTGATGTAATATGTGACGTCATCAGCAGTGCATTGCGGGGCGCGAGTTATAGTTAGCTGAACTAACTATAACGGGGGAATTTCACGGGTTTTGTACGAGTGCAATGTCCAACTAACTATAACTGTCCCTAAAACCTATGGTTTTTTCAGTGAATTTCAAAGGTTTTTTAAATGCAAATTTCTAACTATAACGTGAAATTAGCATTTAAAAACCTTTAAATTCAATGAAAAAACCATAGGTTTTAGGGACAGTTATAGTTAGTTGAACATTTCACTCGTACAAAACCATAGAAATTCCCCGTTATAGTTAGTTCAGCTAACTATAACTCGCGCCCCTGCAATGCACTGCTGATGACGTCACATATTACATCACTCATGACATGGTCAGTGACATCACTGATGACATCACTGATGACATCTCAAATGACATCACTGATGACATCATCCAGTGACTGTGTGTTTCTGTAAAGTTTAAATATGTTTAATATATATAGGGAAAGGCGTATTGAAGAATGAGTGGGTGTATAAGTGTCTGAATGGATGATTTAGTACGTGCGTGACTGACTCTACAAGTGAGTGATTAAACGTATCTTACTGAATGCATGGGTTAGTGACTAAACTGTGTGAATGTCTGTATCCGTCTGTTTGTTGGTGTGTAAGTGGATGCATGGATTTGCGAATAGCTACATGAGTGTCTATATGGGTTATTGATTGGTTCTCTGAGTATCTGTATGGCTGCCTGAGTGTTTGTGTGGGTGGGTGTGTGTGACTCTGTACATAGATGTGTGAGTGGGTGATTCACTGGGTGCATGATTTCAAGAGTGCATCTGTGATGGACTGCTTGGGTGGGTGAGTGTGTGTATGGGTGTGTTAGTGAGTGAATGTATATCTCAGTGGTACATGTGCGAGTAACTACATATGTAAAAGGCAGTATATATGTGTGTTAGAGTATTTAAATGGCTATAAGTGGAGTGTGTGATTGTGAGAGTGGCTGTATGGATGCGTGTGTGCTTGTATCAGTTATTGTATACGAGCGTAAGAATGTGCTAGTATTTGTATGAGTAAGTGAGTTGGTGTGTGTATAACTGTATAGGTGAGTAAATGGGTGTGTGATTAATTTTTTGCATGACTGACTAGGTGTGTGAGTACCTCTATGGATGAGTGGCGGTGTGTGAGTGTTTATATAGGTGTATGAGTGCATATGATAGTCCTGTACTGAGTGACTGTAAGTATGAGTGACTGTACGGGTGAGTGAGTAGATGTGTGTGTAGACCTAAGAATCAGTGAGTGGGTATGTAGTTATTGGTATTGGAGTGTGTATGGTTTTGAGAATGGCAGTCTGTAATTTAGAGTGGGTGTATCAAAAGTTATATTAGGGTGTGAGAAGATGCATGAAATTATCACATGGATGATGTCATCAGTGATGTCATCAGTGATGTCATTTGAGATGTCATCAGTGATGTCATCAGTGATGTCACTGACCATGTCATGAGTGATGTAATATGTGACGTCATCAGCAGTGCATTGCGAGGCGCGAGTTATAGTTAGCTGAACTAACTATAACGGGGGAATTTCTATGGTTTTGTACGAGTGAAATGTCCAACTAACTATAACTGTCCCTAAAACCTATGGTTTTTTCAGTGAATTTCAAAGGTTTTTTAAATGCTAATTTCTAACTATAACGTGTCTGAAACCTATGGTTTTTTCAGTGAATTTCAAAGGTTTTTAAATGCTAATTTCTAACTATAACGTGCCTGAAACCTATGATTTTTTAAGTGAATTTCAAAGGTTTTTTAAATGCTAGTTTCTAACTATGCCTACAGAGGAAGGACATGTGAAGAAAGAAGAAAAAATGCACAGAAAGAAGCAAAAGAAATGCAGAAAGAAGCAACAGAAGTCCACAAAGACGAAGAAAAGTGCAGGAAGAAGCAAAAGATGTGCAGAAAGAACCAACAGAGGAGCAGAAAGAGGCCTTGTTGCAAAATCATCCTGTGCCCACAACTTTTTCAGACGGGTACTGGTGGTAACTGACTCTGACTAACCAGAGTCAGTGCTATGCTAAAAGACACTTAGAATACAGTGAAAACACCTACATACACTAGGGAACACTATGCGTTGGGGTACCCCTGTGATTAGCATGACCTCCTCTGTAAGTCCCTAGTACATAATAGGGCAGGGGGATTAAAACTACCTCTTAAAACGCGCTACAGGGCGCGTTTGCACAGTGGTGAAGGGAGGGGGCCTGAGGTGACATGTGTGCAAACGCGCCCCGTGGCGCGTTTTTAAGTTGCGGGATTAAGTCCCCTTGAATCCTGAGGGTCCCTGGGGCCCAACTAGCCCCCCAAGTACCTACAGTTAGGACCACAGAGCTGAGTTGCAGAGAGGCGTTCCGTGGTCACGCACCTTTTTTCACCTCTCTGCAACGCAACTCTGTTGTGCTTACTGAAGGTACCTGGTGGGCTAGTTGGCCCCCAGGGTCCCTCAGGATTCAAGGGGAATTAATTCCCCAACTTAAAACGCACCACAGGGCGTGTTTGCGCACATGTCACCTGAGGCCCCGCCCCCTCCCTTCACCACTGTGCAAACGCGCCCCGTGGCGCGTTTTAAGTTGGGGGATTAGGTCACCTTGAATCCTGAGGGTCCCTGGGGCCCAACTAGCCCACCAGGTACTTCCAGTAAGCACCACAGGCCTGCGTTGCAACGCCTGTAACAAATTGTGCAGTTGTGTTTAGGTAGTGAAGGGGGTCGTGCTGGGGGTAGTGTTTTAGGGTTTAGGGTAGTGCAGTGGTGTTTGTGTAGTGTAGAGGGTCATGCTGGGGGTAGATTTAGGGTTTAGGGTAGTGCAGTGGTGTTTGGATAGTGTAGGGAGTCGTGCTGGGGGAGTGTTTTAGGGTTTAGGGTAGTGCAGTGGTGTTTGGGCAGTGTAGGGGTTGTGCTGGGGGTAGTGTTTAGGGTTTAGGGTAGTGCAGTGGTGTTTGGGTAGTGTAGGGGGTCGTGCTGGGGGTAGTGGTTTAGGGTTTAGGGTAGTGCAGTGGTGTTTGGGTAGTGTAGGGGGTACTGCTGGGGGTAGTGTTTTAGGGTTTAGGGTAGTGCAATGGTGTTTGGGTAGTGTAGGGGTACTGCTGGGGGTAGTATTTTAGGGTTTAGGGTAGTGCAGTGGTGTTTGGGTAGTGTAGGGGTACTGCTGGGGGTATTGTTTTAGGGTTTAGGGTAGTGCAGTGGTGTTTGGGTAGTGTAGGGGTTCGTGCTGGGGTAGTTTTTTAGGGTTTAGGGTAGTGCAGTGGTGTTTGTGTAGTGTAGGGGGTAGTGTTTTAGGGTTTAGGGTAGTGCAGTGGTGTTTGTGTAGTGTAGGGGGTCGTGCTGGGGGTAGTGTTTTAGGGTTTAGGGTAGTGCAGTGGTGTTTGTGTAGTGTAGGAGGTCGTGTTTTAGGGTTTAGGGTAGTGCAGTGGTGTTTGGGCAGTGTAGGGGGTCGTGCTGGGGGTGGTGTTTCAGGGTTTAGGGCAGTGCAGTGGTGTTCGGGCAGTGTAGGGTGGTCTTGCTGGGGGTGGTGTTTCAGGGTTTAGGGTGCAGTGGTGTTCGGGTAGTGTAGGGGGTCATGCGGGAGGGTAGTGTTTCAGGGTTTAGGGCAGTGCAGTGGTGTTTGGGTAGTGTTGGGGGTCATGCTGGGGGAGTGTTTTAGGGTTTAGGGCAGTGCAGTGGTGTTCGGGTAGTGTAGGGAGTCGTGCTGGGGAGAGTGTTTTAGGGTTTAGGGCAGTGCAGTGGTGTTCGGGTAGTGTAGGAGGTCGTGCTGGGGGGAGTGTTTGAGGGTTTAGGGCAGTGCAGTTGTGTTCGGGTAGTGTAGGGGGTCGTGCTGGGGGAGTATTTTAGGGTTTAGGGTAGTGCAGTGGTGTTCGGGTAGTGTAGGGGTCGTGCTGGGGGTTGTGTTTCAGGGTTTAGGGCAGTGCAGTGGTGTTCGGGCAGTGTAGGGGGTCGTCCTGGGGCTGGTGTTTCAGGGTTTAGGGCAGTGCAGTGGTGTTCGGGCAGTGTAGGGGTCGTCCTGGGGCTGGTGTTTCAGGGTTTAGGGCAGTGCAGTGGTGTTCGGGCAGTGTAGGGGTCTTGCTGGGGTGGTGTTTCAGGGTTTAGGGCAGTGCAGTGGTGTTCGGGCAGTGTAGGGGGTCTTGCTGGGGGTGATGTTTCAGGGTTTAGGGCAGTGCAGTGGTGTTCGGACAGTGTAGGGGGTCTTGCTGGGGGTGGTGTTTCAGGGTTTAGGGCAGTGGTGTTCGGGCAGTGTAGGGGGTCGTGCTGGGGGTGGTGTTTCAGGGTTTGGGGCAGAGCAGTAGTGTTCGGGCAGTGTAGGGGGTCGTGCAGGGGGTGGTGTTTCAGGGTTTAGAGCAGTGCAGTGGTGTTCGGGCAATATAGGGGGTCATGCTGGGGGTGGTGTTTCAGGGTTTAGGGCAGTGCAGTGGTGTTCGGGCAGTGTAGGGGGTAGTGTTTTAGGGTTTAGGGTAGTGCAGTGGTGTTTGTGTAGTGTAGGGGGTCGTGCTGGGGGTAGTGTTTTAGGGTTTAGGGTAGTGCAGTGGTGTTTGGGTAGTGTAGGGGGTACTGCTGGGGGTATTGTTTTAGGGTTTAGGGTAGTGCAGTGGTGTTTGGGTAGTGTAGGGGGTCGTGCTGGGGGTAGTGTTTTAGGGTTTAGGGTAGTGCAGTGGTGTTTGTGTAGTGTAGGGGGTAGTGTTTTAGGGTTTAGGGTAGTGCAGTGGTGTTTGTGTAGTGTAGGGGGTCGTGCTGGGGGTAGTGTTTTAGGGTTTAGGGTAGTGCAGTGGTGTTTGTGTAGTGTAGGAGGTCGTGTTTTAGGGTTTAGGGTAGTGCAGTGGTGTTTGGGCAGTGTAGGGGGTCGTGCTGGGGGTGGTGTTTCAGGGTTTAGGGCAGTGCAGTGGTGTTCGGGCAGTGTAGGTGGTCTTGCTGGGGATGGTGTTTCAGGGTTTAGGGCAGTGGTGTTCGGGTAGTGTAGGGGGTCATGCGGGAGGGTAGTGTTTCAGGGTTTAGGGCAGTGCAGTGGTGTTTGGGTAGTGTAGGGGGTCATGCTGGGGGGAGTGTTTTAGGGTTTAGGGCAGTGCAGTGGTGTTCGGGTAGTGTAGGGGTCGTGCTGGGGAGAGTGTTTTAGGGTTTAGGGCAGTGCAGTGGTGTTCGGGCAGTGTAGGAGGTCGTGCTGGGGGAGTGTTTGAGGGTTTAGGGCAGTGCAGTTGTGTTCGGGTAGTGTAGGGGGTCGTGCTGGGGGAGTATTTTAGGGTTTAGGGTAGTGCAGTGGTGTTCGGGTAGTGTAGGGGGTCGTGCTGGGGGTTGTGTTTCAGGGTTTAGGGCAGTGCTGTGGTGTTCGGGCAGTGTAGGGGGTCGTCCTGGGGCTGGTGTTTCAGGGTTTAGGGCAGTGCAGTGGTGTTCGGGCAGTGTAGGGGGTCGTCCTGGGGCTGGTGTTTCAGGGTTTAGGGCAGTGCAGTGGTGTTCGGGCAGTGTAGGGGTCTTGCTGGGGGTGGTGTTTCAGGGTTTAGGGCAGTGCAGTGGTGTTCGGGCAGTGTAGGGGTCTTGCTGGGGGTGATGTTTCAGGGTTTAGGGCAGTGCAGTGGTGTTCGGACAGTGTAGGGGGTCTTGCTGGGGGTGGTGTTTCAGGGTTTAGGGCAGTGGTGTTCGGGCAGTGTAGGGGGTCTTGCTGGGGGTGATGTTTCAGGGTTTAGGGCAGTGCAGTGGTGTTCGGACAGTGTAGGGGGTCTTGCTGGGGGTGGTGTTTCAGGGTTTAGGGCAGTGGTGTTCGGGCAGTGTAGGGGGTCGTGCTGGGGTGGTGTTTCAGGGTTTGGGGCAGAGCAGTAGTGTTCGGGCAGTGTAGGGGGTCGTGCAGGGGGTGGTGTTTCAGGGTTTAGAGCAGTGCAGTGGTGTTCGGGCAATATAGGGGGTCATGCTGGGGGTGGTGTTTCAGGGTTTAGGGCAGTGCAGTGGTGTTCGGGCAGTGTAGGGGGTCGTGCACGGGGTGGTGTTTCAGGGTTTAGGGCAGTGCAGTGGTGTTCGGGCAGTGTAGGGGTCGTGCTGGGGCTGGTGTTTCAGGGTTTAGGGCAGTGCAGTGGTGTTCGGGCAGTGTAGGGGTCGTGCACGGGGTGGTGTTTCAGGGTTTAGGGCAGTGCAGTGGTGTTCGGACAGTGTAGGGGGTCGTGCTGGGGCTGGTGTTTCAGGGTTTAGGGCAGTGCAGTGGTGTTCGGGCAGTGTAGGGGGTCTTGCTGGGGGTGGTGTTTCAGGGTTTAGGGCAGTGGTGTTCGGGCAGTGTAGGGGGTCTTGCTGGGGGCGATGTTTCAGGGTTTAGGGCAGTGCAGTGGTGTTCGTGCAGTGTAGGGGGTCGTGCTGGGGATGGTGTTTCATGGTTTAGGGCAGTGCAGTACTGTTCAGGCAGTGTAGGGGTAGTGCTGGGGCTGGTGTTTTTGGGTTTAGGGCAGTGCAGTGGTGCTCGGGCAGTGTAGGGGTCGTGGCAGTGGTGTTTAGCAATACGTAACTGAACGAAGTACAAAT